>JACXGM010005492.1:0-35041 GCA_016801145.1 Umbra pygmaea | reverse complement strand
CACACGCCAGTGCCCCACTGTGAGCAACCCACACACGCCAGTGCCCCACTGTGAGCAACCCACACACGCCAGTGCCCCACTGTGAGCAACCCACATACCCTGTAGCTGCTTGGAAAGTCTTGGGTTCTTCTGACTCACACCTTCCCCCCTCCTCCCACCAAGGTTCCACGGATCATCCTATGGCTGATGGTGGAGCTTGCCATCATCGGCTCGGACATGCAGGAGGTCATCGGCTGTGCCATCGCCTTCAATCTCCTCTCTGGGGGCAGGTAGCTGTAGGACCACCTGCCACCAAACGACTACATTATATTTACACAGTGTCTTTCCCAAACTACGCCCTATTCTGTCCATTCTAAAGTAGATATGGGAATATAAGGAGCGATGTAACAGTCAGAGTGACATTGTTTATCTATTTCCCAGGATTCGCCTTTGGGTAGGTGTACTCATTACCATCATTGACACCTTTGTGTTCCTCTTTCTGGATAAATATGGTGAGTTTATTATTTTTAGAAATTGTAAGCTTTTTCGGTGATGTAATGTCTATTGATACTGGTATGTGTATTTTGTGTGAGCTGGTTTTAATGTGGTTATTAATTTCTGTTTTCTAGGACTGAGGAAACTTGAACTCTTCTTTGGGTTTCTAATCACCATCATGGCAGTAAGCTTTGGGTATGAGGTAAGAACACACTCATCATGTTATTGTTAACCTTTTCCCCACAAATCCTGTAAACCTGGCAGCTTGTATGATAGCGTGTAGAGCAGCTTTGATCAAATGTTTCCTAAAACCCTCTCTCTAAAATATTCCCTCAGACAGAAATAAGTTTAAATGTGTGCATTCACAACATTTTTTGTAGCCACAAAACTAGTAAATTAGTTGTCAATTTCCAAGCAAGGGCTTTATGAATTTCTGTGAAATATTGCTATCCAAGTATACTGTTTTCTATGTGTTTTACATCAGCATTTCTTGACACACAGCTTGACAGTTTACAGCTGTTCTATCAAATTGAGCTACAAATTAAACCACTTTTTTGAACATAGCCTAAATGACACCATCAAACACTTATCATGAAGATTTAAGCCGGCTAGGTGATATTACATATTTAACAAGCTGTCTTATCAGTCTAGTTTATGACAGATCACAAACAAAAAGGCAGAGCTTTGTCATCAGAAATAGATTATTTTACAGCTTAACTGTTCGGGCACATCCGATGTTAGATTGCTTTACAGTTTAACTGCTTGGACATATCTGATTCTGGGTTAGCTATCCAGAGCCATTTACAGAAGACACAGGAAAAGGGCTAGCCACAATTTGTGCAGATTCAGTGTGCTCGTTTTAAGGTGAATGTGCTGATTAAATAAGAAGTAGAAGTATCGACGGTAGATGGCTAGTAGATAATTCTGAAGGAGGAACTTCAGGTAAGGGCCACAGTCAAGTTGTTATGTGGTCCTCCCTGGTATGTGTGGTAAAAATAGTTTTGTTGAGTGGAGTTGAAAACTAGTGGCGTGGTAGGGTAGCCTGTAATATGATGTTTGTAAGTGAGTAATCTATAACTAGAATTTCAGTTAGATCTGTTTGAAATCAAGTGGTTTCATTGACATGGGGCACACATCTGTACATTCATGACATGACACTTTTATAACCAGTGACCAAAAATCTCAAAATGACTTTGTCTTTATGACAATACTGTATTATTGGTAAATCCAAATAAAATTGGTTCATCTTTTTTTGAGAAACAAATATTAATTTAATAATATTTGGAAACCAGATTGTGACTCGAGTGACATCTTTGACCTCACTGCATTGTTACCATGCTTAAAATTTCTGCTACAAAGTAACCAATAAAGTTACATAATTATTCAGCTACAGAATACCACAGAAACTTCTAACAATTAAAGTGCAAAATTCTTAAGATTTTTCATAGACCTTAAATTTAGCCACAGTTTTACATCTATAATATCACATTTTGAAACAAATTTGAAGCCTGTAATGGCAAAGAACAGAAAATGCTAAACATAATGTTCTCTGCTCAAAGTTGCTTTCTTTAGCAACGAACATGACTCACTGACTGTAGGAGCGGTCCATTTTTGGGAATGGGGTTGTGTAATGAATGAATTGGTCTATGAGTATATGATTCCTATACTGTGGGAGCCTAGTTAGCCAAAGTGAGGCAATGTTCTCAGACATACTAGCTCTGTGTAAGAGCGTAACTAAGTAAAAATTGGCATGAAACACTTTACCATTAAGTTGAGGACTCTATAAACAACTTTAGACTCTACCTGAGCTGAAGAAAATTGGACTTCTTCATTTAATGAAGCCATTGGTAAATTCTGCCCTCTAGTGTGTACAAGGGGAATGTTCTTTATTTATATTTATTTATATATACACTCCATTTCAAATAACAATAATATAATTTCTATATAATAGAAATTGTTGAAATAATTATAACAATAATATAATTTCTAATAATATAATAACTCCCTAATAATGTTTATGGTACAATTGGCATTTTATTTCTGCGTTTGTTTGGTGGGTATCTTACCAATGGTCCTGTGTTGACATGGTGCCATCTCTGGGCTGCAGTATGTGAACGTCCGCCCTGACCAGGGGGAGCTCCTGAAGGGCATGTTCCTGCCGTACTGTGAGGGCTGTGGTACTCCCCAGATGGAGCAGGCTGTGGGCATCATCGGAGCTGTCATCATGCCACACAACATCTACCTGCATTCAGCCCTCGTCAAGGTAGGGCTCTTGCATTATGACATTTCAGAGGCAAAGACCAGCTTATTACATCGGGTAGATCAAGGGTGTTAAAAACCTTTTGATCAACAACTGGTTCGGAAGGCAGCAGTACAAATGTATTGCATTTTTTTGTGATCAAAATCGGATTATAGTTATCCTCTATTTGTTTAAAAAAAAATGCTAGATGCACTAGACTCTAATGTATGTTTGCATGGATACTCAGACAAGGTCAGCAGGACTCTATGAAACCACATACCAGGTCAAACAAGTGGTGGAAGCAGGAAGTGTTTTACTACCAGCACGGGCTACATGTCATCCTTTGCAGGCCACAGAATTTAAGTACATGCACTCTAAATGTTTAAGTTTAACTAGTAAACCCTGCTACTAACTTGCTTCTGACTTAAAGGTACAATATGTAGTTTTCCAAAACAATAACAAAAGATGTACTTTGCATTAAAAAAGCAAACATCACTATACCTATATTATATATATTTCTTAGTTGTGGACTTACATTGTCCTAAATGTTTCCACCAACTTTCAAACCCAGAGAAATTTGTAATAAAATTCGAAGACACGGGACGTTTCATTTTGTCTTCTGTCAATGGCGTCATATATCCTTTGACTGTTCTAGTTGCTATAAGTTCCAGGGAACTGCCAAACATAACGTGAATAAAGTTATAATATTTTAAACAATATATTACTTTGTCAGTGAACATTTTTCCTGCCAGAGACGCTAGATTGGAAGGGTGTCAATGACAACAATAACAAAACCCATGATCCCACACTACTTCCCGACATCATCCAAGTACATCTTTTGCTATTGTTTTGATTGAGAGCCCCCTAGCGGCCTAAAACAACATTGTACTTATAACTACTTCAGTTCCCACAGCCAAATATGTGTGCTGTCTAGTGATCTCCTGTAGACCTTGCATGTCAACCAGCTGCCCAAATGATGCATGATTTCACTTCAAGTATAATACACTGCTCAAAAAAATAAAGGGAAGAATAAGATGACACATCCTAGATCTGAATGAATGAACTAATTGTATGAAATACTTCTGTCTTTACATAATTAAATGTGCTGTCAACACAATCACACAAAAATTATCAATGGAAATCAAATTTATCAACCCATGGAGGTCTGGATATGGAGTCACACTCAAAATCAAAGTGAAAAACCACACTACAGGCTGATCCAACTTTGATGTAATGTCCTTAAAACAAGTCAAAATGAGGCTTAGTAGTGTGTGTGGCCTCCACGTGCCTGTATGACCTGCCTACAATGCCTGGGCATGCTTCTGATGAGGTGACGGATGGTCTCCTGAGGGATGTCCTTCCAGACCTGGACTAAAGCATCCGCAAACTTCTGGACAGTCTGTGGTACAACGTGGCGTTGGTGGATGGAGCGAGACATGATGTCCCAGATGTGCTCAATCGGATTCAGGTCTGGGGAACAGGCAGGCCAGTCCATACCATCAATGCCTTCCTCTTGCAGGAACTGCTGACACACTCCAGCCACATGAGGTCTAGGATTGTCTTGCATTAGGAGGAACCTAGAGCCAACCGCACCAGCATATGGTCTCACAAGGGGTCTGAGGATCTCATCTTGGTACCTAATGGCAGTCAGGCTACCTCTGGCGAGCACATGGAGAACTGTGCGGCCCCCCATAGAAATGCCACCCCACACCATTATTGACCCACCGCCAAACCGGTCATGCTGGAGGATGTTGCAGGCAGCAGAATGTTCTCCACGGCATCTCAAGACTCTTTCACGTCTTTCACATGTGCTCAGTGTGAACCTGCTTTCATCTGTGAAGAGCACAGGCTGCCAGTGGCGAATTTGCCTGTCTTGGTGTTCTCTGGCAAATGCGAAACATCCTGCACGGTGTTGGGCTGTAAGCACAACCCCCACCTGTGGACTCGGGCCCTCGTACCACCCTCATGGAGTCTTTTTCTGACCGTTTCAGTGGACACATTTGTGGCCTGCTGGAGGTCATTTTGCAGGGCTCTGGCAGTGCTCCTCCTGCTCCTCCTTGCACAAAGGCGGATGTAGCGGTCCTGCTGCTGGGTTGTTGCCCTCCTACGGCCTCCTCCGCGTCTCCTGATGTAACTGGCCTGTCTCCTGGTAGCGCCTCCATGCTCTGGACGCTACACTGACAGACACAGCAAACCACTTGCCACAGCCCGCATTGATGTGCCATCCTGGATGAGCTGCACAACCTGAGCCACTTGTGAGTTGTAGACACCGTCTCATGCTACCACTAGCGTGAAAGCACCGCCAGCATTCAAAAGTGACCAAAACATCAGCCAGGAAGCATAAGAACTGAGAAGTGGTCTGTGTTCACCACCTGCAGAACCACTCCTTTATTGGGGGTGTCTTGCTAATTGCCTATAATTTCCACCTGTTGTCTGTTCCATTTGCACAACAACATGTGAAATTGATTGTCAATCAGTGTTGCTTCCTGAGTGGACAGTGTGATTTTCACAGAAGTGTGATTGACTTGGAATTACATTGTGTTGTTTAAGTGTTCCCTTTTTTTTTTTTTAGCAGTGTACTTGAAACTGTTGAAATAAACAGCAGAATGTATATATTATGTGGCCAAAAGTGGTCCACTGGTCCATGCTGCTGCGTCCCATCCACATGTACTGCTGCAGCATGGAATAAAAACTAGCTTTCTACATGTAAAAACAACATGGTAAAAAAACACGTCATCACAAAAACACATTTTAAAACAAATTCTACTGAGTAATTTCTCTGCACTAAACTATAATTTAGAAAACCTTAATGTTGACCACTGTCGATAAGCCTGATCACATATTTTATTTCTGTAAATATTTTAGGGCTTGCATTTTATTCAGAAAGGCTTATAGAGGCTTTCCATCAGGTACATGACTGTGTTTGTTAGTGGTCCATTCTCCAGTTTGGCAAAATGTATTAATTGTTTTAATAAAAAGAACTATGATAACTGTGTGAACCATTAGGAATATTCTATAAAAATTCATTTACAGCTCACTACAGTGTGCTAGTCTTGACTGTGTAGTAGAAATGGTGGAATCTCATGGACCTTCTCTGTGTCAGCGTAACATGGACCTTTTAATATAATGTTACAATTGTCAAAGACCTTCACTGTGACAACTTTTCAGAATGATAGGAAGAGAATCAGTGAGAGGTTTTTGTTATTAAAATTTTAATTGGTTATATTTTCTCATCTAGTCTCGGCAGATCGATCGTGGAAACAAGAAGGAAGTGAAGGAGGCCAATAAATACTACTTCATTGAGTCCACCATCGCTCTGTTTGTCTCGTTCCTCATCAATGTCTTTGTTGTAGCTGTGTTTGCTGAGGCCTTCTACAACAAAACCAACATAGAGGTGGTGAGTATAACAATTTATCGAACAACGTCTCATGTCTAAATGCATTACCCATACTCTACACCGCATTAATAACTGGGTGGTTGGAGCCCTGGAAAGCTGAAGTATGTCAGACGATATATCGAAAATTACTTTTCTGTTCGTAGAATATGGAATTTTTATTTGTAAGGAATGAAGTCAATTCAAAATAAAAAATAGCCATCTTACAAGGATGTTGTACATGGTTACTGTTTTATAGCTAGAGGTTGTTCTGAAAATCAGCCCACAGATGTTATTTAATTCAATATACCAATGCCACTGTGTCACCTCCATCATTTAGGTCCTTTATTTGTGATTTCATTGTTCTTATTACAGAATATGAAGTGCAATGCATCAGGCAGTGCACACACAGACCTCTTCCCTATGAACAACCTTACGCTGGAGGTGGACATTTACAAAGGGGTATGTCGTTTATGGGTTCATCTTCATAATCGCTGTATTAAACCACAGTATTGTCCTGCTGATCTGACCCAATCAGGTCCCACTTAATTATTGTTCCCACTTAATTATTGTTCCACTTTGATAAGGTAAAGTAGAGTAATCACAGAGGATTTCTGCCCCCTCTAGGGCGTGGTGCTGGGTTGTTTCTTCGGCTCAGCTGCCCTGTACATCTGGGCCATTGGGATCCTGGCGGCTGGACAGAGCTCCACCATGACAGGGACTTACTCTGGACAGTTTGTCATGGAGGTGAGAATGAGGAGTGTGTATGGTTCATTTACTGGTGGTGTTCATATTTTACAACAGGGGTGGGCAATCATTTTACCTTGAGGGCCACATTGAGTTTCTGAAATTAAGTGAAGGGCCACATACTTTAGCTATGTGGGAAAAAGTAGGATATAGCAAATGTAATATCTCCCCCCTGACACACACACACACACACACACACACACACACACACACACACACACACACACACACACACAGTGGCAGAACAAGAAGTTTTATTTATATAACTCAAAGTTGCTTTACATTGTACATTACAATACATTTAGACACAGACACACATTACAGTCACATAAATACATGTAGTGACATTATACAAAGTGCATGTTAAATAGATATGGGTCTTGAATGTAGCCACAGATGAGGTATTGCGTAGTGTAAGAGGTAGAGACTTCCATAATTGAGGAGTTTAACCTAAACTCATAACCAAATAAAGTGCAAATGTTTGAGAAAATAATGTTTACCCTTACCGCCCTGCCCGGTCCCTGAGATCAGCTGAACTTAGTTTATTGTCCATCCCTCGTTTCCGGCTGTCTACTGTAGGTGGAAGGTTATTTAGTATTAATGCTCCTCAATTATGGAACTCGCTACCTCTCACACTATGTAATACCTCATCCGTGGCTATATTCAAGACCCAGTTAAATACACATCTATTTAACATGCATTTTGTATAATGTGACTACATTTATCCATATGACTGTAATGTATGTCTGAGTGTCTAAATGTATTGTAATGTACAATGTAAAGCCACCTTGAGTTATGGCAAGGCACTATATAAATAACTTCTTCTATGTTTGCATGATGAGAGGAATAAAATAGGCATTACGACATAGCTACTGTATATGATAGCAGAGGTCTGACAACTTTCAGCACTGTAAAAAAAACTAGATTCTAAAACAAATAGTAAGTGTAGTTGATTCAGTTTTAAAGGAAGGAAAGCATTTTTAAACAGTTCTACCAGCCAGTCATTGTCTTGTAACTGTTTTGCCCTGGAAAATAGACATATAAATATTAATGAAGCCAGGCAAAGTAATTTGTTTGAAGGAAAGCAATATTTAATATAATTCATGTTATATAATCCTGATTTACTGTAAAGAAAACAGTGTTTCTTAATTGAGATGAATATTTGGGAAAATTGTACTCTCTTTAATAACAATGGGATTTTACTTTAAAAAGCACTCTGGAGGGAGAAAAAAGGACAGCACACCAGTGCAACAGACTGATTAAAAAGCTTGGCAGCCAAAAGCAAGGTACTATTAGGTAGCCTAGCAGGGATATTTGTTTAGCTCTGCAAGGTTTTTGGGTCCACAGCTTGTATGTTGTCAATGAAACATGCCCTGTTTATACCAGCAATTCATATTAACTTACTTGACATGACATTGCTTGCTCAACCATGTAAGCCTCAACAAATTCTTCAATAAGGCCGCAGGTGTTTGACCTACCACAAGGATTTGCTAGAGGATAATGTAGTACTGCTGTCCTGCCGCCAACTCCCCTATGTTGTATGTGTGGACTGTTTACACTCTCTCCTGCAGGGTTTCCTGAACTTGCGTTGGTCTCGTTTTGCACGGGTAGTGCTGACCCGCTCCATCGCCATCGTCCCCACCCTGCTCGTAGCTGTCTTCCAGGACATGCAGCACCTGACCGGCATGAACGACTTCCTCAATGTGCTTCAGAGCATGCAGGTGGGTCAAAAGGGGGTGTGTCTGTCTGAGATTTGAAGGGACGTGTCTGAGTGAGACTGGGAGGGGCCGGGTCCCTGGGTGAGACTGGGAGGGGCCGGGTCCCTGGGTGAGACTGGGAGGGGCCGGGTCCCTGGGTGAGACTGGGAGGGGCCGGGTCCCTGGGTGAGACTGATGCTGGTAATTGCAGATCTGGTCAGTTCTAACTACTGTTCTTCCTGCATCTCCTTGTTCTCCAGCTGCCGTTTGCTCTGATTCCCATCCTGACCTTCACCAGTATGACGTCTGTCATGGATGACTTTGCTAACGGACTGTGAGTCATCCTACCTTTACCCCTTATTCCACCTCCCAGACACACAAATAATTGCAAAAATCCTATTTTCTATTAGTCAGTAAAATATGCTGCTCGGTGCAGTATGGGTAACAGTGGCTTAGCAACCAGGTGATGCAACATGACAACCTGAACACTGTTGTCCTACTGTCTTCTGGGAGGATGAGTTCTTCAGTCCACTTTCATCGACAATCGTGTTTTAGATCTTTTTTATTTGACATCTCTGTTTTGAAGACTTGCTATTAGCAACCACGTAACTTTAGTTAGAATCGTGATCGTGACCAAGTCTAGCATGGTAAGTCTTAAACTCTCTTTTTATTCATAGTGCAAATTGTTTAAAATATTTCACATATATACTGTAACTGTTTCCTATGCTGATATGGGGTTCAATAACAGCTTAGCTATTGAGGTAAAAATGTACTTAGCCTAAACACAGACCCAAAGTTGCAATATGTGTTTTGTAGTCAATGTGTTTTGTAGTCAACAATAATAATAATAATAATAATACATTTTATTTATAATGCGCCTTTCTAAAACAATAAAATAGAATAAAATACAAAAGACAAGAATAAAACAAAAAATGTGTTTGTAGTCAATGTGACTTCTACAAATTCCCATGTTGGTTGATAAGTTACTACATATAAAAACTCACATATTAGCATTTATTTAACAGTGTATATAATTTATAGGAACTTGTTTTTGGGTGGATTACCACTCAAAGACTGATTGTTTTTTCACTGAAGAACACTTCATTCTTCTCTGGAGTGACTGGATCAGGAATGAAATGCGTCAGAATTAAAACTTTTATAGTGCACTAGTTGTGATCAGCGCCCATATGGAACAAGGTGTCTTTTAGGACACAATCTGCATACCTGCACTGATTTTCTCTTTGTCATTGCACTGTCTTGTTATGACTTTGTCATTGTACTGTCTTCTTTTGACTTTGTCATTGCACTGTCTTGTTTTGACTTTGTCATTGCACTGTCTTGTTTTGACTTTGTCATTGCACTGTCTTGTTATGACTTTGTCATTGCACTGTCTTGTTTCTGGTGCTCAGGTTCTGGAAGATCAGTGGTGGGGTGGTGATCTTGATGGTCTGTGCCATTAACATGTATTTTGTGGTGGTGTACGTGAAAGACCTGGAGAGTGTGCCGCTCTACGTGCTGGCCGCTGTACTTTCCATAGCATACCTGTGCTTTGTGTGCTACCTGGTGAGTTAACGTGCCAGTCTTTGTATTGCTAGATAAGCACACAGTCCTCAACATCAATGACAAAATACATTTTTTAAGCTGAATATTAGAACTTTGAATGCTAGTTTAAAGTTTGTAAAGGTTGATTGTTATCAAGAGAATGATCATTATTCAGGCCTGCTTGTTATTATTATCAAGAGAAGAATCACCTTCCTCAGACCTACTTGCTTCTGTTTCCACAGGCTTGGCAGTGTCTAATAGCCCTGGGGGTCTCCTGTCTGGACCGGTCTTGTCTGGGCAGCAGGGTAAGCAACAACCGACCCGCTTTGCTCATAGAGGAACAGCAAGCGTACGACACCTGAAAGTGATCAGGGCAGTATCTAGAGGACAAGACAGACTAACACAGACGTCAACAAGCGATAGCCTTTCAAAACGTTGAATCATTGGGAAAAGAACAGACAACGCCATCTGAACCAAACACGGGGCACCCGCTACATACGGCTGACATTGGTGTTGGTTTGTCTTGTCCCTCTCTCTCTTTGATACTGGATTCAGAGTATTGATATTACAGTATCTTTAAGTGATAAGAGCCAACATTTTTAGAACTCCACCAGCACTATTCTTCATGTTGATCCAGTTGTGTTGTGATGAGCCTCTGGTATGTGTGGTTTATCTGAAGTTCATAATGTCAGACTGAATAACAACAGACTCCTTCCTGTCAGAGGGTTCCTTGTCCTCTGGAAGGAGTCTCAACTGTAAACAGATTTCGAAATTCTGTGTCTTGTATTCTGATCATGTAGGGTTTAACTTGTTTTCATTGTAATTAAAAAACAACTTTTAGTTCTCTGAAACATTTTGAAAGGAAACAATACGGACACCTGCTGCATAATAAGGCCAAGTAATATTGTTTTGCTCATTTTCTGTTTTCTGTTATTTTACCTCTTTATGTGAATATAACATTTACTATTGTCTGCAATTACTGTGAAGGTTTTTTCTCCTTTTATATTAGATTTTATGTTTTGTTGAACATTGTACCTTTGTGGGAATAGAAAAGATAATGGGAATAGAAAGGATAACTAACCAATTTAGTGTCATCATTTTGTTAGGACTGGAAACCCAAGTAATCTACCATACGCTTGTATAGAGCATTTGGCCAATTTGTGCCGCTTGCATGTTTCACTTGTTTTTATTATGTTTTTTTGGCAGCTTGAGGTGTAGTTTCTTTAGAGAAATGAAATCGTTTCTTGATAACTGTGACCAGCACTGCACAGTGTTCATAAGTTATTTACTGTAATCCCTCAATGTTTTTTAATGAGTTTATTTAAACAAAATCTTGGATAAATACTAAACACTATATTTAAGTGATCGGTTGGACACTGAAATTTTATTATATTCCTTGCTGTTCAAACAAGTGACCCCTCCTGTCATTCTCGTTTAAGATTGAATATAGAACCGTTTTCTCTTAATTAGAACAGGTACAATCAGTATGTGTATTTTAATGCAGTTTTTGCATGGTCAAGCTTGTACATTTTACCAAGTAGTTTTATTTTTCAGCAATAACACGTGTAAAAGATTCTTTTGTTTTGTGAAGGTTTTAAAAGGTGATCTTAATATTACAGTTGCCTAGAGGCGTCTTCCCATGTATGTTGTCATATCAGTGCCTCTCAGTGACCAATAAGGTCATATTTTTTACTTGAAGTGTTTAAACCAAGCAGAACCAAGTGAAGTACATGCAGGGGAAAGTCAGTCATTCTGTACATTACCCTGAAAATAAAGGGTTTCACATTCACAGACTAAGTTTTTCAGAGCTAATGTACAGGAATCAGGCATTTCACCATCTTGAAAATGAAAGAAAAAGTAGATATAAGCTGTAGAAGCATGTTTCTTTTCGTTACTTGATGATGGAACAGAGCAACACCATGTATACAAAATAAAAATCAAGAAATAGATGTCTTGTGTCTTGGTGTCTGTTAAGGATTTACATTGCAGGGTTTTATTATCAGTTTCTTGTAACATTTGGTTCCTCTAATCTTATGTTGGTGTGTACGTGTGTCTATTTGAGATGTGATGGTCCTGTAAAACCAGGTGTTCCTCCTGTGGCCTCAATTGTGTTGACCTGGTGAATAACGCATTAATTTGCTTGCTAAAAGCCCTTGATGTCTATTTTTGTTTGCCTATATTACAAGCTGGCTGTACCTGTTGTACAGGACATCCATGCAGTAAGTACCACCCCCCCCTCCCCAATTAAATTAAACTTTTTGTTCTGATTTAAAGCTTTTCTGCTTTTGTGACATGATGTCCAGTTTAACTCTCATTCACCATTTAACCAGGGGCAAATAATTAGGAGGCACAACACTTCTCATCAATACTAGTTTAGGTGTGGCCAAAAAAGCCGCCTGATACTGATATGACTAAACAAAAAGAGGGGTATAATCTCCTGATCCACTTGCATTCAACACAAACCAGTATCAATCTTAATACACGTCCTAATGACCCATAATCTTGGAGGTATGCATTGCACTGGGCTAACTCTGCATTTCATGCTCCTGAACACTGCTGTCGTTTCACAATGAAAATTATATATCACCAGATCCTAATGTGTTGTTGGCAAGCACATACTGTTTCTGATTTGTGTACATTACTACAGCTGATATAATTGTCCAGGTGATCCTCATTACCCAATCACAATATTACAATCACGTGACCAGAAGAGCTTTGCTGATTACACAGCCTGTTGATATTGAACACCAATGCATTAACGTGACTGACATAACAAGCAAGTGAACGAATGTGCCACCAAGCGGGGGCACGTGACGTTGTGTTATCTGGACCTCAGAATACATGAGATTAACCGGCCCTCCTCTCTCTCTACAGATGCATGTTTGCTTAACGGGCCACACAGATGCATACCTGCTGACTGACATGGACAGCGACGCGGTGGAGAGATGAGGAGGTGCGGTTGGATGGGTGGATACTAGTGGTACAGTCTGTAGCTACGGAGAACCTGTACGGGTGGTTTAACGTAGGATGCAGGGACCACTGGGCCAGCCAGGCCCAAACTCAGACTCCTGTACCTGCCCAGCAGACAGGCCTTCCAAGTGACCTTATTATTGGAGCCTTACAAGAGGCCTTGAATAACTCTGACATTCCGCAAGAATAGTATTGTAATTATGATTGGAACAATATAAAGTTAGCCCAAAGAAATTGCAGATTTTTATCATGGTCATCATGATTGATCAGCATGGCACTAAAAAACTGGAAATGAGCAAGCCTTTTCACAGGTTAGCATTTTCATTTAACCAGAAAATATGGGTTATTTTAAAGGTGCTATATGTAAAACAGACAGCCAGCGTAAAAAAATGGGTACTACAGTTCAAATTCAAAATACCTGAGTTGTATCCCTCCGCCCCCTCCTCCCCAGAATCGAAACTAACGTGACGAACAAGATCAGCGCAATCATGTCAAGCGAACCGTGTTTTACTACGTCTATGATCATGGAACCGTTTAGAAACATGCAGAGTTTTTTTAGGTTGTGTAGAATCTCTATGATCTCATTCGTTTGTTTGCTGCTTCCATGGCTGTAGCGCGCTGGGTTTGCGTTTTTACAGGTATGCCTGGCAATCCGTTCGTGGTGTCAAAATGGGCAGTTAATAACAACACACAGGCCAAAACATAAACATAAATTCCGTCACGGAATGTACTTTTCCAAAAGAAAAAACACTGACATTAGCATTGTTTTCAGAAAATATAGTATTTCAGATTAACATGTTTCCTTAATATCTGATGAGGCATTGGCGTCATTTTTTGATTTATTACAGTACATGTATTACATATAGCACCTTTAATTAAAGTGTTTATTTATTGTTAGAACAAAGACAAATTCCTTCAAAACATATGCATGTTGTAGATATTTTATTTTTGATAATACAGAGAAGATAAATAGTAAGAAAGCACTAAAGAACAACTTCAACCTTTTATTGTATTTAACTGTTAAACCTATTTGCTATTACAGTTCTGTCAACATTATTGCCACCCCTGAATTTTAAGTCCATTTACAATATCTGGTGATACAAAGCATTGGTCTGTATACACTCATGAGTTTAATACAGAACTTCAAAGGAAATGGGATGAAGAGGTATACAAATTCATACATTGCCATGACAATTATTTGCACCCCCTTGATGAAAATCAGTTAGAACAGAATTACCGGTACTCTGCTCAAAGAAATTAGGGGAAGATGCAATCATCTCAGTATAACATAGTCAATTAAATTTAAGGATATCAATCTGTCCAGTTAGGAAGCATAAGCGATTGTAACCTGTTTTGGTGCCAACAGGTGCACTGGAGAGGCAACAACAAGACAACCCCTAAAAAGGGAATGGTTTTGCAGGTGGTGGCCTCAGACAATTGCTCTCTTTGTCCTTCCTGACTAATTTTTTTAGTTCTGCGTTTTGAGTGAATGTCAATCACAGGTGTCAAACCGGTTCCACGGAGGTGCAAGACATAAGTGGCACCTAGGTGTATTTGGAGATTGCATCCACAGTAGGAGCATTTGAAAGTTGGTGGCCTAATAATAAAAGAAAATTGGGAAGTGCAAGCCCTCCATTGAATTTGCATCTCTGAAGACCTACCGACCCTGGGTACCTTTCCTTTCCAAATGAATAAAGTAACCACCGGATTGATTGACTTAAATACATGGGTATTAACAACAGGATGGATTGAAATACATGAATTTGGGCAAAATTTGTATTTTTACTGCATTGATCTTTTCTATAAGTGACAGAGGTAAGTTACCCCACCTCTGGAAATAGGCCTTCATCTGTGCAAGGAGGGTGGCGAGTTTAGCTGAGAAGATAACAGGCAATTAATGAGTCACGTTTACTTTGAAGCCAGAGTGACTAAGCTGAAAGTGCAAGTTTATCTGCTGAAGCTGCAATGCTGCTGGATTGATTGGGAAGCACTCACTCTTTCCGAGATTCCGAGATAAGCTTGTAACCAGAAAAAAAAACAAAGTTCTCCAAAATGGAGAGGTAAGATGGTAAAGATGTTGCAAGGTTATGTACATAGAGCAACAAGTCGTCAGCATACAATAACAACCTATTTTCAACTCCCTCCCATGAAACACCCTGGAAAGAGATTGAGGCCCGCAAAGCCAACGAAAGGGGCTCAATGACAAGAGTGATGAGTAGGGGGGATAGAGGGCAACCCTGCTTGGTCCTTCTTTCCAGGGCAAGGTAGTCATAGTTAATGTCATTGGTACAGACACTGGCCTGTGGAGATGAGTACAATAGCCTAACCCATAAACTACATTTGTGTGATTTCATTGTTTACTATGATTTTCTGTGCGAGTTTGAATCCAGCGCTCAATCGGTTGCTGATTTTGTTTTCTGTTGACCGTTGTTACACCATTTTGATCTGTAATATGCTTTGTTGAAGACCAGTGCTTTAGGAGAAGAAAACCATACCAACAGTTTAATATGGTGGAGGATCCATAATGTTGTGGGACTACTTAGCTGCCCCAGGACTAAATGCCTTGACTGTGTGTTAAAGGAATCAGGAAATCAGGTAATTACCAAGGCATTTTACAGTGAAATATGCCTCCCAAGTTTCAGACAACTAGGTACAGCACCATAATTTATTGGACAGTGACCTTTTTGTTATATTGGTTCTGTATTCTACCACAAGAGTTTGAAAGACATTGAAAATGAGGTTGAAGTGAAGTGCATACTGTCAGCTTTAATTTGAGGGTGTATTCATACATACATATCGGATGAACCGTTCAGAAATGCTAACACATTTGTACATGGTCCCACCATTTCAGTACCAGAAAACATTGGACAGTTTCACATAATGTAGAATAAAGTAAATAATGTTAATAGCTGGTCACTGTCCAATGAATTATGTTTCTCACTGTATCTGTCAAAGATCATTGGTCCTCCAGCAGTAACGATCAAACGCAAACAACCAAAAGGCCACAAAAAACAGACTTTTAAACTGTCCCGCAATGAGTACTGATTTCAATTTGATGAACATTTTTGTAAAAAGCTGAAGGAATCCTGCACATTTGAGTGCTTGAACAAATTGCGGTTGAAGAGGGGGAGAAGCGACAATAAATATTTGGAGGCGGTCATTGTTGCCAAGGGTTGTAAAAACAGATTAGTGAATATTGCTTTTAAATCTGTCTAGGTCATTGTTAGATCACTACATGTGAGTTGAAAAGGCATTTTTGTTTAATAAGTATATATCCAAGGGTGCCAGTAATGTGTTGCTTTGTATATATTTATTTATAACAACAATAACAATATAAGGAAAAATAGATAGATTTTCTATACTCCCTCCATAGTATAGACAACAAACCCAAAGATGCCAAAAATGTTGACCAGAACTGTATAACTAGAAAATCCTTTGCTCCAATGTATATAATATCAGTTCAGGGGTGTTTAAAATGGTAATACACAATTTCTCATTCCCACTGTGCTAATAAAATAGAATTTTATCAGTCTGTCGTGTACATCTGTTGTATAGTTAAACTAATTTCTTGCTCTTTTGGTTATTCTCTCCAAAATCCTTACATATTATAGTAAAGCCTACATCATACCTAAAGAAAATGTTGAAGGGATAATGCAGACTGGTGAAAACTACAATGTCATGTGATTTTACCCATTGAACTTCTGTTTGACCACTGGTTGCAAAAGAACACAGGAAGGCAAAAAGGGTTCTGACCGATGGTGTCATGTACACTGTGTGCACAAAGTTCTGGAGTATGACAGCACTGGAGGATAGTGGGTTCCTTATAGCTTCACGTTTAAATTTTCTCAAATCTTTGGCAGTTGATTTGCTTCTTATTTTTCAAGATATTTCTTGGGACCCTGTTGACTATTTGCAACAAAACGTTTGATGGTTCTGTAACCACGCCTCAATATCTTAGCAATTTCTGTGTGCTGAATGCTGCATCCCTCTGAAAGACTTTTTGACTTTTCTGAGTCAGTTAAATCTCTTTTGGCCCATTTTGCCTGAGGAACAGAAGCTTCCTAATAGTTATGCACACCTTGATATAGCGCACAGGTGTCAAACCAGCTCCACGGAGGGCCTAGTGTCTGCTGGTTGTCACTGTTACCTTTTTCCTGACTAATTGATTAGGATCTCCCCTCCCCTGACAGCCTAGGTCCTAATTGGTTAGGATCTCCCCTTACCTGACAGCCTAGGTCCTAATTGGGGTCTAATTGAAATGTAAGACCAATAACCAGAATACACTAAGCCAGGGGTTCAGCCAAAATGAATGGCTAAGAAAGTGTTTTTCACATTATGCACATACAACAGTAAATGTATGAGACCGAATATTTATGTGCAGGTTAGTGTCCAAAGGACATATTTAGCGATGCATGTATTTTCTGCTCCCTGGCTGACAAAGGAAATATACATCTCCAAATCTATAGAATTAGTCTTTTATAAACTGACATCTAGATAACAGCGATCATAAATATATGGTCCGTATATGCATGGTCTAACCACTTTTGTGAAGTCCTTAACCAGTCGGTTTTGTTTACAAAACAAATCATCTAAATGACAGAAGCTGACATTGAAGAGCATTGTGGGTCAAGACTGTTTCAGTGAGACGCTCAAATGCTATGTGCTTACCGTGCTGAGCAAAATATATTTTTGATTTACAAAGACAATACTCCAATCTCAATTTACCAGGTATAAAGTATACTGAAATTATAGTGAACATATATAGTTCTTTGAAAACAATGAGCCTTTAATCACAGTATTTCATACAGAGCTACATGAATTAGTTATTTAGTCAAATTGGCAGGTTTCAAACAAGTGAACTTTGGTAATGAGGGAGAACCAGCAAAATTGGAAAAAAGCCAGTACTTTGACCTCTGTTTTAATAAAAATCATGTTTTTCAAAAGAACAAAAGAAAACAGTTTAACTGTGAAATTTGCTTGTACATTTATTCATAAATAAAATGAACCATATCATTTTCTCTTTTTTTACAAAAACTAAAACTTTATTTTGTCACTTTCTAAAGATAATAAATACTCTTCACTATGTACACACTCATGAACAGTTATCAAATATCCTTTACGAGAACACTGGAAATACCATCTTAGACTCATTTGTTCTCCCTAAGGTTTTTGTTAATTATTCCACTTTGACAACAGAGTAATGTGTAAACATATTTAATAATAACCCTTCAAGGAGGTGTTAAGTGATCAATATTTGTATTAGGTATAGTAGTTATTGGTTTAGTCACCATAATTACATTTTAATGAAGGTTTAAAACAGGTGTCAGGCAAAATATGAATATTGATTCTGGTTGAAGCAGAATTTAAAGAATGGATGTGACTGTTGATTTCCTCATGTATTACAAGTAGTTGCACCTAAACTAGGAAAGTCCTAAGTAACCAAAGGGAATACATTTGACAGATATGGTAGGAATGCAGGCATTTAGCATTTCTTGTCAGATCACTTGTAGATTTCCTGATGTGCTCATTTGTTGTCTTTACTTGAAGGGGCCAGATATTGTTTGTACATAGAATAGATCACCCCTAAAAGTAGAAAAACAGTTATTAATGTTCTGTTGTATTTTCATGTTTCAAGACATAGCATGGTCACAGATATTTGAGACGTAATTGAAAAGAGCTGTTGGGCCTGCATATCTGTTACTTAACACATATTGCATTAGGAGTTACCTAATGTCATTGCTCCCACTACAAAGCCTTGAGCTCCAACACGCATGTGGATGAGGTGGACTGACATCTTTGTGTCCCCCCGGTACTTGAGCCTCCACAGACCGAAGGCAACCACAGCAGCGCATCCTGCAATGCCTGTAAGAAACACAATAACAGAAGCATCCAGAACCAACCAACGCAAACCAGTGACTCCTTGAGGTGGCGCCAGTGCATGTGAGATCAATCTAGAATGTGTTCCCTCTAGTGCAGTGTTTCTCAAATGGGGGTGCGTGTACCCCTAGGGGTACGTTGGAGTACTGCAGGGAAAAATGCTAATTTTAAAATATGTCATGCAAATTCCTAAAATAATTTATACTATAATAATAAATGAATTAACTAATGGATTCTAAACATTTGAAATGTAGCATTTAAATGTTTTGTTTTAAAAAGGTTGTTATTTAGTAAACATATCAATGCAGTGTATTGTACCTCTTTATATAGACTTTTCTACAACAAATGTTTTGCGCTGGTCAGGGGGTACTTAGTTTAAAAAGACAATTCAAAAGAGGGTACAATATTCAAAAAAGTTTGAAAAACACTGCTCTAGTGTTTAAGGATTGCGTTAGAATCCCTGGTTGTGCGAGCAGCGTGGCAAAAGCCAGAACAATATTTGTGTTTCAGGAGACTGCCCTGTGTTCACCTTGAGTTGCTGCCATGAGGCCATGAGTTGAGGATTAAGAGTCCCAAAGCTGTATTCTAAGATGAATCTTAAACAATTTTTCCCATATTGTTTGGCCATGTTTTAGCTGAGAGGCATGCACACCATACAAAGATTTATCAGCTTTCACTGTTTGGGCATCACGAATGCCAAAAGTGCGTTGGGAGTGGCAAAAGGTTGCAGACACTGTAAATGCCACTGGCCTGCAGCCTCAGAAAGTCGGACCATGGCCGAAGTGGTCAGATCTCAAAGTCGATGCCAAAAAAACGTCTAGAGCCTCATTGTGAAAGTTTCTGCCACAGGTGGGGGAACTTTAGTTACATCAGTGAGCAACATGTCTGCATCACAAATTATGTGGACATTGATGGAATAAAAATGCTTTCGATTAATGAAAGCATTTTAATTCTCAATTGGTACGGAAACTTCATGTAATTTTGCGACAATCCTATTATACCTAACATCATGCCTGGCATAACCCAGCTAAGTGTTGGAGATATCCCTGACTGACCTGTCAGCCAATTCCCCCTGGAAGGGGCCAGTCGCCAGATATAAGTCCTAGTGTTGTAAGGACTTGAAATGGAACTGGCACAGCGTGGTATCTCCGAGTGCTCCTCTATAACGCTGGACACAAAACAGCGCAGAGGTCAGACAGGATGGCCCGAAGTAGTCTGAACTGGCTCAAAAGCCACTTATCCTCATTTGCATCTTCAGACAGCAAGAAGGCGTTTCCTCCGAATCCTTCCATTTGCCACATCTTCTAACTGCGCAAGATCAGCCATTGTGCATTAAGAATTGTGATGGCATGGCTTTTCATTACCATCCATTTGATTGTATCTGGTAAGCTACAGACGTCGGTATTAATCTATTTGTAAAGGAGAAATTGTTCTGCGCAAATGAAATTTCTTGCACCTTCCATGGTTAAGACATATGTCGTGGTGGAACATCGTATAAGTTTTAAACATGATTTTGTTCTGTTTACCGTATTATTTTTAAGGACGAATTACATACCATGCCAATATAATTACAGAACATACTTGAGTTCTTTTTGCAAATATGTCTTCATCTGCATTTACGTTACCATCTTGTTTTATTTTGTTAAGTTTTTCACTGCAGGTTATTAAATGTAAGAATGGCTTTGTGAAAGCTTCATATTAATGAAAGGCAGTATTTCAATTTCATTTAGACAACGGTCTGCAGTTTGACAGTTTCACGCCTCTGCCGACGGTGTCGACATTTCTTATTTCACCCGTTTTTGTGCATACACCTGTGTAAGGGTTTCCATGGAGGACCGCAATCCTTGCATAGAGAGCGGCGTAAATCTTTTGTGCATAAGGCACATTTAAAAATGAGACCACAAGTCTCAGTATTCCGTGAAAACACATCCCTGCATGCCTGACTGATATCTCTTCCTGGATGTCCGTACATCACCTCAAGCTCAACATTGACAAGACTGAGGTGCACTTCTGTGGGAAGTCCATCACAGTTGATAACTGCACAGTGTTGCCTTTCCAGACAGCAAACAACCTTGGCGTGACCCTGGACAATACATTCTCATTCTCTGCAAACATCAAGGCTGTGACTTGTTTCTGCAGGTTCACGGAGCACATGCACTCAACTTCGATGGTCGACCATGGCGAGGCCTGTAAAGAATGGAACCGCTGTATGGTCTTGGCCACCATGCTGCAGCTCAGTTTCAGGGTCTTGGCAACCCTCTAAAAGCCTAGGCCATCTTTATGTAGAGCTAAAATTATTTTTCTTCAGATCCTCAGAGTTCTTTGCCATGTTAAACTTCCTAGTGACCAGTATGAAGGAGTGTGAGAGCGATGACACCAAATTTAACACAACTGCTCCTCATTCACACCTAAGACCTTGTAACACTAATTAGTCACATGACACCAGGGAGGGGAAAATAGCTAATTGGGCACAATTTGGACATTTAAAAATAGAAAATGGGGTGTACTCAATTTTTGCCAGTAGTTTAGACCTTAATGGCTGTGAGTAATTGAGGGGACAGCAAATGTACACACTGCAAAATCATCTGTGTCTGGTTTTCTACTGACATGCATGTGTTTCGGTATAATTGTTTATTCCATAAACCAATAACATTTTTTCCCCAAATTCTAAATAAAAATAATGTCATGTCATTTTTTTAAGAATACTGCCTAGGGACACTAAATCCTGAACTGTTCTTTCAATCACAAATTTGGGAAGGAAAAACAGAGTAGAAAGTAGGGCAACATACGGTGTTAAATTACAGATTTAATCAAACATGCACTATGGAAAGTCTCTACTGCAGTGCAACTACTAAAGCCACTACTGCCCTACTGTACGTCTTCATTTACCTATTGGGACAAAAGGAGACTCTTTCGCTTTCCTTATGAGTTTTGAACCATTCTCATCATCGAATGCTGGAAGTATGTTGTTGGAGGACATGTTGATAGCTAGAAGAGAAGCAAACAGAAGAGAGTAAGCTGGCATGAATTAAATATATTCAAATACAGTAGGTTACAGTACTCTGTGATAACGCACTTCATTAAGGTTTAATTGGTGAAAAGAGAAGAGAAATGGAAAAAAATATTAGCATGAGGCCGAATAGAATTCATGATAAGAAACATTTCAAATCTGAATTTACAAAACGCAGAATATCACAGGTAAGTCCAGGAACTCCCCAACATGTATGAACAGCTCTTTGCCGTGGTATATTGGCCATGTACTACAAGGCGTGACTTATTGCCTAAATATTAGTTTCAGGGGCTCTGCCTCCTGTTTCTAAAACAGTGGTTGGAGAAGTTAATGATTCTTTTTACATAAACATTTTTACAATATTGCCAGTAAGTAATTTCAAACGTTTAGCAGACATTTTTTAAACTATGTTGTGAACCGTACATTTAAAAGTATAGTTTCTGAAAACGCCCTTGCAGGGATAAACTAGTTATAGCAGTTGCATATACACCTCGACTCAATTTATCTTCATACTTAATCTTCTAATGTATTGTAACTTGCTCTAAATAAAATAGCTTGAGATCTCAATTCACATTTCCCATAATCATTACCATCCCGGCCTGTAAACAACAATTTAGCAGCAACAACAATGACGACTTCCCCCACGCCAATTAGTGACTTCTGACTACGAAGTTACGTGACAGAAAAAAGGTACACTGAGGTTGAGGTACACTGTACGCCTTGGGCAGGTTTGTTTACCAGCTAGATTGTGTAGGTTAACTAGCCTAGTATTAATACAACAAATATGTAAACGTCTGAATTGTTTAATTGCTGGGCGAAACAACTTATTATTCTAAATAAGTTCATTAGTTAACTAATGTTATACTGTACTTTAATCACCAGTTCCGAGTTTTGGACGGTTGATTTGATGTCGCATGTTAGAAAAATACAATCGTTTACAGTACAGACACTGCCTACACTAAATGCCGCTGAGCTACATGTTACTTGCCGGTTTCACGTGAAATAAATAATAAGCTAAATAGAAGCTAGCTATTAGCATGCCAGTACTGTAAAGACAGAATTATTATCAATGAGGATGTTGAAACATTTCTGTCGCTCCGTTAAAAGCGTCTTCAAAATGACATAACATAAAACAGATACAATACGCAGCTATTAATATTGTAATAACTTACATTCAATCAATCCCTTTCGAAATACTTCGTATGAATGTGTTTGCTTGACTCTTGTTGGTCTCTGCTTGCTTTTTACAAGGTTACAGGAGATATGGGTGCTGCGTAGGGGGTAATGTTCTCGTTCTCATGTGAAAATCCTATCGCGATAGACCATTCTTCTTCTTCTCTGTCAATGGCGGATTGCAAACAACTTTTAGGTGCATACCGCCACTTACTTTACTGGAGTGTGTAACATCATGCCACTTTACTACTACCCATAGATTTCAAAATGACCATCATGATAAATTGCAGAAGGCTTAAATCTAGCGATTGAGATCATATACTCATTATGACAATGATTATTATGTCTCTCATTCTTATAGACTATTACAGAAACCAAGCTCTTTTTCAACCAAGCGTATCGCCTCCTGCTGGAATTCAGATTGAATGCAGGTTTAAGGCACTTCCTCATTTGCGTCAATTTGCCAAACCGGATGCTCACCCTGTGTTATTACCCTAAATTCTACCCATCAGCCCTGAGCCCAGCATCTTTAAAAAATTTAAATAGTGCCTTCCTGGTGATACGTATCCCCTCACCCTCTCCTCCTGCATCCAATATCCCCTCAAGACTCCACCCCCTCCCTGACTATCTTTAAACTCCTGTCTTTCCGCCTCATTCAATTTGCAGTACAATATTGTGTTCAGCAAAAAATGTAATTTAAAACATAAAAAGCATAGAGCACGTTTGCTCTAAAAAGCATCTAGCACATGGCATAACACAGCCCCGGTGCTGTATATCCAGTGTCTAACAAAGCTATGTTAAGTTCTGCTATTGTAAAATCCACATCCATGATTGACATACCATCCTCCCTTTTTACCTTCACATCCTTATTTTCTGTCAAAGTGCCAGGTCTTTCTGCTGCTTATGAATATCACTCAGGTTATCAGCACTGTGAACAGCCACAAATGCCCGTCCCAACACTTCTGACTTTCCCTTGTCTGTCACTACCACCTTTCCCCAGCAATCAGAGCTGGGATTTTAACCGATGACCTCCTCCCACTTATTCTCTTAAACATAGCTCATAGGACTTTTAGTTATTGAAAAGTGTTCTCCAGGCAGATCTGCCTTGGAGGCAGAAGTCATTTGATTGGTTGATTCAAAACTGAGGGAGGACCTCACATGACATCTGAAATGTGCACATAAGCATAGTTTTCTCAGTTTATAATCATATCTAACTGTACACCTAACCTTAACCCTAACCTTAACCACACTGGAGTGTTAAAATGTAATCCTGTGCTATATCTATATACATGAATCATAATTATCAATCAAAAAAAAATGTAATGTAAGGTCCGCCCTCAGTATTGAATCAACCAATCAAATGACTTCTGCGTCCAACGCAGATCTGCCTGGATAACACTTTTCAATAACTAAACGTCCTATGAGCTTAAAGATAGACCATGCATCCCCTAACTTTACCCCTCTGCTTATGGTGGAACAGAACTCTTTCCAGTTCCCCTTTTTGGTACTCTTAATTGTTCTACGATCCAGTGCCCTTTTCCTTTGATAATCTATTACATTTTCTTGCATTCCTTTAGAGCTCTACTACATTCCTCATTCCACCAAGGTACCACTTTCTTACTTCCCTTTGCTGTTCTTTTTGGAATACTCAAAAATGCTGCATTTAATATATGTCCTGTATGATGGCGTTGCACCATCTTCTGTGCTACCTTCCAATGTAACCTGGTGAACTGACTCCTCAAAACACATCCTAAATTTTCCCCAGTCTGCCTTCTCAAAGTACCATCAAGCAATCGTTAACCCTTCCTGTATACATATCGTTGTATTGACTACAGTGACCACTGGGACCATTCTTCATTATGAATGTATCATCACCAACTATGCACTTATGCTCACACGTAACCCGTGGATGAACTAGAGTTTGCTTTTGCGCTTAATTAACTATTAAGTGTCCTTGCCCCATTCCATGGGAATTGTTGTTAGCAGCTCTCGTTTCTCTCACTGTCTTTAGTGCTTCCACAAACGATGCTTAACTATGACCCTTAACCCTCTGGGCTTAACCCTCTAGGCTTATACCCTCTGGGCTTAACCCTCTGGGCTTAACCCTCTGGGCTTAACCCTCTGGGCTTAACCCTCTGGGCTTAACCCTCTGGGTTTCCCTGGCTTCTCGCTGCACCTCACATCCTCCAAACGCAACATTTTACCTTTGCATCCTGTTCACATATTACAAACTCGTGCTGAACCCCACATCTAGTGCACCTTCATTTTTCTTTGCATTGCTGCGCTGTGTGCCCCATTCTTTGACAGTTATAACACCTGATAGGTATAGAAATGTACTCCCTCACATTGTAATTCATATATCCCATTTGCACTGATTTATAGTGCGTGTCCATTAGTGCTCCATCCCGTTTACTTTTAATCCATATGGCTTCAATCACTTTACCTCCCTAAATCTCATTTAACATCTTCCATTAACTGGAAGCGGCACACCTGAGATAATTCCTCTCATTTTGGTCATGGATCCCCGGCACGTGTGCCTTCACCTGAGATAATTCCTCTCATTTTTGTCATGGCCCCAGGCACGTGTGCCTTCACCTGAGATAATTCCTCTCATTATTGTCATTCCTCTCATTTTTGTCATGGCTCCAGGCACGTGTGCCTTCACCTGAGATAATTCCTCTCATTTTGGTCATGGCTCCAGGCACGTGTGCCTTCAACTGAGATAATTCCTCTCATTTATGTCATGGCTCCAGGCATGTGTGCCTTCACCTGAGATAATTCCTCTCATTTTTGTCATGGCTCCAGGCACGTGTGCCTTCACCTGAGATAATTCCTCTCATTATTGTCATGGCTACAGGCACGTGTGCCTTCACCTGAGATAATTCCTCTCATTTTTGTCATGGCTCCAGGCACGTGTGCCTTCACCTGAGATAATTCCTCTCATTTTTGTCATGGCTCCCGGCACGTGTGCTTTCACCTGAGATAATTCCTCTCATTTTTGTCATGGCTCCAGGCACGTGTGCCTTCACCTGAGATAATTCCTCTCATTTTTGTCATGGCTCCAGGCACGAGTGCCTTCACCTGAGATAATTCCTCTAATTTTTGTCATGGCTCCAGGCACGTGTGCCTTCACCTGAGATAGTTCCTCTCATTTTTGTCATGGCTCCAGGCACGTGTGCCTTCACCTGAGATAATTCCTCTCATTTTTGTCATGGCTCCAGGCACGTGTGCCTTCACCTGAGATAATTCCTCTCATTTTTGTCATGGCTCCAGGCACGTGTGCCTTCACCTGAGATAATTCCTCTCATTTTTGTCATGGCTCCAGGCACGTGTGCCTTCACCTGAGATAATTCCTCTCATTTTTGTCATGGCTCCAGGCACGTGTGCCTTCATCCTTTCCCCTTGAAGCAATGACATTTTAAGTTTTTTTTTTCCTGTTGTTGTTTGCTGATTGCATGTATCATTAGTCTTTTATTACTCATAAACCTAGCAAATTCAATTGTCCCTACCTCTTTCTCAATTGCCTTGGTATGTTTGATAGGGTGGCAGTAACCCCCATCCCGATAAAACTCAACAATAACTTTCCAAACGTTTCCTTGAGCATTCTTCATATTATCAGCTGTCTGTTTCTCAACTTGATGAGATCTCAATTTCTTACTCGTATTTCCCACACCAGGCCCACTATATTCCGACCCACTTTCCCCACTGTACCTTGCTGCAAGGCACTTCCACTCCATTCCAGTCCCTTCTGAACTAGTGGCCATGATGTACAGTCACAGTACAGTTGCAATCCGCCCAACCAGTATCCCAACCCAATGATTCTACCGTGTTTTCTCTAAACTACCACCTGATAGAACATACTTTTTGTTGGAACCTGTAGACCTCAACAGTCCCGCCCAAAGTCCGAAAGACCTTGGGTTTCGGAAATACATTTCCTATTCATTTCTCCCATTGACTAGAAAAATCTGTATATAAATAGTTTTAGGCCATGCCTAACCAGCTACGACATGTCTCATAAGCATACAAAATGTCATTTAGAGTGAAACAATTAACCAAAAAAGTCAAAGGTACAAGATTGTGTACATATTTTCTTTTCTGAGGGAACGAACTACTCATCCCATAAACCATTGCAAGTGTTATCTTTCCGCCTTTACAGTACTTTAAATGACCTAACTTTAGCTAACTTCACTTACACAATGTCATCCTTGAAAAATCATGTAATCTACAGCTCAATATACATATTTACAGTTCTCTAACTATCCATATTTTTTGCTACGACACAGGCGCCATCTCGGGCAGCCTGCCAGAGTTGGAAACACAAAGCAGAGCCCAGCTACGGAGAGCCTGTCCACTCCCTATTAAACCCAAGGGGCTAGGCCTACATCTGAAGCAGCCCTGGGTGGATTCTGATGCTACCTGACTATCACCTTACGTTAGCATTTCATTCATTTTAGGGATCACTTTGACAGCGAATAAATTTACATTAGAAGCATTTAAAGACTATTTGTCCATCGGTAATTTCTAAAGAAACAGGACAATGTATAAAAAGCTCCATTAGCTTGTATTTCATGTTATGGCCCGGTAGCAGCAGTTTTTGTGATCTCAGACACTGCCTGTTTCGGAAAGAGTAGTCACAGACACACAGTAACCTCCTCCTCACCCAATCTGTCTTTTTGAAGTTTTGGAAGAAAAGTGAAGTGCCTGCAACTTCTAGGTCCTTCCCTACTAGCTCAGCGTATAAATCCTTTAATGGTAGAGACTTTAATGATTAATAAATCTAACACCTTTGTGTATTACCTTATTTCTTTGATTGAATGACACATTTAATTATTGGCAATGACACAGAGAGCGACAAATCATAGCCGTGCCTCGGTCTACTCATTTGTGATCAAAAAACAAATACACAGCGGGCTGACTGTGGTTATTTGAATTCGGGTCTTATTTTTATTAAACTATTGATCAGACAGAAATCATTAGCTCCTTGACCCTTGCAAGTGTATTTGAATAATGCTCTGTAGCCTTTTATAGAAACACACTTAAAATCAGAATATGATACACAAGCAATCATACATTTTATTAAAACATATAGAAAATTATAGTCGTCACCACATTCTCAATAATGATTCAACATATCATTCCTAATAAACCACATTCATGATCCCAATGCACCCCTACAATAGCCACAATTTGAAATGTAATTCTTCACACATTTGTAAACATATCCCAATGCTAGAACAATAATCCACATCTAACAACCAAACATTATAGTGAATCAGTATAACTTCTAGAACAGTTTAGGCTGAACACCTGGCACAGAAATAAGCAGTCGCATGGCAAGTCATAAATATTCCTTAATTACCTGTTGTAAAACAAGGGTCTCTGTAGATGTATATCCAGACCTAGTTCCTTAACCTGCCAACTAGTTTGAGCTGGTTTAAGCTACAGACTTTGACTGAAAAACAGAACAAAATACTTTTCCAAAAATACTAAGAGTTTCATACATACATTACTAAATGAGTAAATGCGAAATTCAAATAGAAACTAGAAATCGATGTTTGACATAACCACTCCAAAGTGGAATTATATTATATGATTGGTAACAGTACATCAAAATGCCCACAATCCAAGACAACTGAGCCAAGAACTCCCGATTCTTTACTAATAAGGAAGATAAACAACCCTCCGATTTCAAGAATACACTGGAAATGGCAGTCGGAAACTGAAAATGTCTCAGAAGATTTCTATCACCAATCTTTGAATGACTTTTAACAAGTCTTTAAAACCAATTCCAAACTTAATTACATCAATCCATTCTAGTCAATAAGACTATTTGTAAAAATTTGAATAACTAGTGAAGGTAAATTATCTTAAGGTTCCTGTTTTTATTCAATTGTAAACACTTTCACCAATTATCTGATTTTAAGCATAATTAATGCCTCTATACTTACCAATGCAAATTGCTTCCTGGTATGTTATATTCCAAGTAAAAATAGGTAAGTTATATTCCAAGTAAAAATAGGTAAGTTATATTCCAAGTAAAAATAGGTAAGTTATATTCCAAGTAAAAATAGGTAAGTTATATTCCAAGTAAAAATAGGTAAGTTATATTCCAAGTAAAAATAGGTAAGTTATATTCCAAGTAAAAATAGGTAAGTTATATTCCAAGTAAAAATAGGTAAGTTATATTCAAAGTAAAAATAGGTAAGTTAAATTCCAAGTAAAAATAGGTAAGTTATATTCCAAGTAAAAATAGTCCGTTGTTGAATTCACAAAAAATTACCAAGCTAAACGGTTAATGACTTGCTTTGCAACCGGATCGTTTCTGTACCAACCATGATACCGCACAGCTACACTCTTATAGTTTAACTACCCCCAATAAAACATTTCTGTTTACTCCCAGTAGGGGGGGTTTAAGGAACCAGACACCTACAAGGGACTATCTCTAACCTAAACACTTAAAACATTCCACCCATATACTTTAACAAAACCCCAAAACTAATATCACAAAACCCCAAAACTAAACAATACCATACATATTCAAAACAACAGCTTTCACAATATAATGCTGTTCTCTAAAACACCTTACATCCCACTTTTAACCAAAATGCATCTACCATAATTCCCATTAATTTCTACATTCTTCTAAATAATAAAACCAAAAATCAGAAAAAACATAAAAACAAAACCAAACTTTTATCATACTTAATTTGGCTCTAATCATCAACCTCTTCTTTCAGATTTTCACACATCCATGATAACATCCTCACATCATCATATAATAACAGTCTTCCCTAATTTGCTTGTCATCGATATTCTACTTAAATATTTCAAACACATCTTGTACATCTTCTAAATATAAAACCAAAAATAATAAAAAATAATAAATATCAATAGCATAAACAAAACCAAACTCTATTCTATATTAATTAGTTATAATAACCAACCTTTTCAGATTAAACATAGTATTCTCTAAAAACATCATTTTGTTTTTAATCCCGTAATACATCCTTGTTGATAAAACTGTTGATAATATCTCAAAACATTTATTGCATTGCTTCAACACTCAATAGTTTTAATATTTTCAACTTTTGACTTGCAATGGTTTTGTAATGATAATAGTTTTCTGCTTTTACTTGTAATGTTGTTGTAATGTTAAACAGTCTCAAAACCTCTTCCTCTGAGGATCTATTTCTTAATGACCATTAAAACTTCATTTTGGTCACACTAGGAGGAGCCTAGCTCACTTCTCATGATCATAAACCCTCTGTAGGCTGGTGTTCTTTCAAGAGGAGGAGTCCTGGTGGACTTGTGTTAAAACTGTTGGTTTTGTCCATCAGATAAGAACCTGCTTTCTTTTTCCCCTGCTCAGAGAGGCAGGTGTCCAGTGTCCTTCTACAGCACCCTCTGCTGGATGTTTATCAATGTTGTTATGTATAGTTCTCTCTTCCACCATGTCAAACTGGTCCAGATGAGATTTCTTTGCTTAATCCATGTTCAGATAACATTTTCCTCTAGTAATCTCACTGGAATCCGTAACACACGTTGCTCATGTCAAATCTACATCGTCACGCTCAGCGTGAGGCTGCGCAGTATGCTCCGCTACCACCAAAAAAGGGCTTCTAATTGACTTCACTTGCTCTCCATAGGAAAGAATGGCATCTGTTTGAGTCCAATGGGATAGTCTATGGAGTGATATACCTGTCAAAAGTTTAACCGCCCGTAATTCTTAGGATCGTAGGAAAATCCATATGAAAATTGTTATCATTTTAAGAAAAGCAAATCATAAAAGGTTTTTGCTTTTACCTTGTACAAGCCTGATGGATTAGCTCACTAATTGGTTAGGATCTCCTCTCAACTGGCAGTCTAGGTCCTATTTTGGCTCTAATTGAAGGAAAAGACAAAAACCAGGATACACTAGGCCAGGGGTATTCAACTCTAACTCTACGGGGTCCGGAGCCTGCTGGTTTTCTGTTCTACCTCAACATTAATTGGACTCACCTGGTGTCCCAGATCTAAATAAGTCCCAGATTAGAGGGTTGCAATGAAAAAGTGGAGTGGATCTGGCTTCGAGGTCCAGAGTTGAATACCCCTCCACTAGGCCCTCCATGGAAGGGTTTGGAGACCCCTGCTTATTCAAAATGAATAATAAATGCTTTACACTGACCTATCATTTTCATTTTAAGAAGCCAAGCAGATGCTTGTTGCAGAAAATGTTTATTGGCGTCTGTGGTGCTAAATCTGCTGTATTTTCTGAATGATATGAACTGTTACTCCTGAAATATTACATTTTAGCTAATTGTGTCTTCCCTGATATTTTGATGTGGCATATATGTAATCAACTTATATATAGGAAAATGAAGAAAGGTAGATATCATGGATTAGATTGCAGGATACATGTGTGGTGCCATAATCAGGGAGCCCAGTGAATTCACACAGCTGCTGATATTGGCAACGTTCTTATAGAATTCCTACATTTTATTTTTTTATTTAACCTGTTTTTAACCAGGTAAGCACGTTGAGAACAGTTTCTCATTTTAGACGGCAACCTGGACAAAAGATAAAAGGGCTGAGGTGCAAAGGACATGTTACACATGAATTAAACAGCAAAACAGGAATACAGTGTGCCCATGATTTGGTTACTCGTTTTAAATTTATTTTTAGTGATCGGCAGTTCTCTGGGCGAAAATGCCTTGTTGATAATAATAATAATTTGTTCATCTTATATAGCGCTTTTCAAGAACCCAAAGCGCTTTACACAGTGAGGGGGAAAGCCCACCTCATCCACCACCAATGTCTAGCATCCACCTGGGTGATGCACGGCAGCCATTTTGCGCCAGAACGCTCACCACACATCAGCTATCAGGTGGAGAGATGAGAAAGTTATATATGCCAATTTAGAAGGAGAGGGATTATTAGGTGGCCGTGATTGAGGTGAGGCCTGGTTGGGAATTTGGCCATGACACCGGGGTTAACACCCCTACTCTTATGATAAGTGCCATGGGATTTTTAATGACAACAGAGAGTCAGGGCACCCATTTAACGTGCACAACATATTGAACCTTGAATCAGATGGTCTTCAGCAGCAGGAGATCACACCAGGTGCCACTCATGTTAGCTTAGACCAGGAAACTAAAGCTACAATTATCACGGGCCGACCAAACCTGGACAATACAAGATTGGAAAAATGTTGCCTGGTCTGATGAGTCTCGGGTATCTGCTGCAACATTCAGATTGTAGGGTCAGAATTTGGTGCGAACAACATGAAAGCATGGATCTATCCTGCCTTTTATCAATGGTTCAGGGAAGTGGTTGTGGTATAAGGGTCGTATAAATATTTTCTTGGCACACTTTGGTCACCTTAGGTCCAACTGAGCATAGTTTAAATGCCACAGTCTACCTGTGTATTGTTTCTGACCATGTCCATCTTTTTAAGACCACAGTGTACCGATCTTCTATTGGCTACTTCCAGCAGGATAACACACCATGTCATGAAGCTCAGATGATCTCAAACTGGTTACTTGAACAACATAATAAGTTCACTGTACTCAAATGGGCTCCACATCCACAAGATCTCAATGCAATTGAGCACCTTTGTGATGTGGTCTAACAGGAGATTCCCTTTATAGATGTGCAGCCAATCAATCTGCAGCAAATCAATCCAAACAATCTCTCCCAAATGCTACAAAGAAGGCCCAGTCAATTCCCAATGACCCTAGTCACCCACTGTCTGCGCAGCGAGTTCAGGTTACTTTCATCTGGTCATATAGATGTATTCTACAAAGATGTATGACCAATAGATTTAAAAATGAATTTGTCTCTGCCACTATTGGTCTCCTAAATCACATGAAGTAATTCTATGTAGTTAATTTTTTTTTTTGTTGTGTGAATTGTTTGTTGTTTGGTATGTTGACTATGGATTTCTGCTGGCTGTAAAATAAATTGCCCCTATGGTATAATAAAGATTACCTTGACTTTCACCTTGACAATGGGGGTATATCAGAAAGCGTGTTTAGCGAAAACTCAAGAGTTATTTCACCCAGATTAGATAGAAACTCTGGGTTTACAGTTCCAAAATGCCAGTTGAGCGTTACTCTGAGACGGTTACCACAACAACATACTCTGTGAAACTAACCTGCTTGCTAGCAGGTTATATTCAACTAATCCTAAATTTGTCCTACTCTAACTGAAACCTGCCTTCTGAATGTGTCAGGCAGGGCGTGTCCTGTCCTCAAAAAGCCACCTGTCTCTACTTATTAAAATAAACTTTTTCCATTGAATTTGCAAGTAGTTCCAGAAAGCCAAATCTTTGTCAAAGCTACTTAAGAATGATATATACATCAAGAACTCTCAGTGAATTGCTCTTGATTTTAGTGTCTGTTGAACCTGTATTCTACTTGCTTCAATCTGATGGGGCAAGGGCCAAATTCAAATAGATTTAAAATAGCTGGCCTAAATCACCATGGAATAAAACACCTAATTCCTATATACAATAGAGCATATATAGAGCCTTATAATTCCTTAAATTGTGTTGAGTTACCAGGTGTCATTGATCACACTGGAAAATTGTGCTTTTGATAACAGACCATACAAATTAAATTTCCTCTGAGACTTCTATATACTGCTACAGCCCACAAAAGGGTGAAAATGTGCAACAACGCAGAATTCAAGACAGGAGGCAAATGCATTTTCAATGCATTTTATGGGCAATAACTTGTTTTATACTCATTGAATAAAACAAATGTGTTGCTTATGAGTAAAACAAAAAGGGGTGCACTGGTAGACATTACAACAACAAAAATCCCCACTATCAACTCATTCTACACAGTCCACATTTTAGGGCAGCCCTATTCAACTCTGGCCCTTAAAACCAGTTTTACTGCCTGATTTAATTGCCACCCTCTAATCTGGGGAATATTTAGACCTGGTTCACAAGGTGGATGCAATTTTTATAAAGTAGCGCAGACCCACTGTGCACAGCTTGAGAAGTCGTCGAAAATACGTCTTTTTGGTCAGCCTGTGTCCAGTGGGGAAAACCAATAGGTTAAATACTGTGTTTTAGGCGACGGTGAACTTGGCTCCACATTCGCCCACGGTTTTCCTTAAGTTTCGATTCCACCTTAAATAAATGCCTATTTTGGCAACTGAGCTTGATTTTCTAAATAATTCCACCCCTATTGGCTAAATATGGTTTCCCGTTGAATCTGTCACCGGATTCACACACTACAGCTCCTCACCTTTCCATTGATACCTCACGTGTCCAAATCTACTGTTGAATTATGGAGAAAGGATTTAACCCAAAAACCAACATTTTGACAATGTTATTGCAACAATTCCTGACTTTGCACTGCTCCCTATTGGCCAAATATGGTTTCCCGCTGAATCTGTCACCTGATTCACACACTACAGCTCCTCACCTTTCCAGTGATACCTCACATGTCAAAATCTACTGTACATTTTTGGAGAAAAGATTTAACCCAAAAATCAACATTTTTGCCACAATTCCTGACTTTGCACTGCCCCCTATTGGCCAAATATGGTTTCCCGTAGAATCTGTCACCTGATCCACACACTACAGCTCCTCACCTTTCCAGTGATACCTCACATGTCAAAATCTACTGTACATTTTTGGAGAAAAGATTTAACCCAAAAATCAACATTTTGGCCACAATTCCTGACTTTGCACTGGCCTCTATTGGCTAAGTATGGTTTCTCATTGAATCTGTCACCTGATTCACATACTACAGCTCCTCACCTTTCCAGTGATACCTCACTTGTCCAATTCTACTGTGGAATTTAGGAGAAGATTTAACCCAAAAATCCACATTTTGACAATGTTATTGCAACAAATCCTGACTTTGCACTGCCCCCTATTAGCCAAATATGGTTTTCTGTTGAATCTGTCACCCGATTCACATACTACAGCTCATCACCTTCCCATT
>JACXGM010005491.1:14011-28929 GCA_016801145.1 Umbra pygmaea | reverse complement strand
GCAGCAGAGTTCATGCCCACGCCGGCCAACCAATATGGCAATTAACATACCAATCCATCCCCTACGACAAGCAAGGCCTACTGTTTGTGTGTGGAATATTACACAGAGCACAGATCTACTACACATTTTTTCTTTCCGCAGGACAGTACCTAATTGCGACTCCTCAGATGATATAAGATGCAGTTCTTCATTCGTCGCCCTTGGAGAAAGCATATTACTGGGTGGCTGTAGGAGAGGCTAGTGGGCCTGTGTAAGGCATAAACACAATCACAAGTTCAAGCGCTCACACATAATCAGTGGGTTAGGAGGAGTACACAACTACTCCAGGAGGCACTCGACCGCAAATGTTCTCATTTGATCTTTTCTAGCTCTAAACAGCGCCGCGGCGAGCCGATCTGCAAGTCTAATCGGAGAAGGACTGGAACACAGGGAGCAAATAACAACAGGCTCCAGGCATCACAAGGCAGTGAAAAGCAACTCACAATACAAAGCAGTGAACTAAGAACACAACCTAGTGTCAGATGGATTCAAGTGGACTGGTTTATTGACACAGCTCCATGGCAAATGTAGAACCCCTCGTCTCCCGAATAAATCATTTGACACGGCATATCCGAGGTGTCCAGGACATCTCACAATGTCTCACAGCATCTTCAAGGTCTCAAAGTATCTCACAGCATCTCAATGATCCAAAGTATCTCAAAATGTCTCACAGCTTTTCAAACGTTTCAAAGAAAATCAAAAAGTATCAAAGCATCCCAAACATCTTAAATCGTCTCACAATGTACTACGTACGGCCAAATGTATTACAGCAAAATGCATTACAGCGGGCCACGCATGTCAGGGCATCTTACAGCGTTTCATGCTCTCACTGCATTCCAAACGTCTTACAGTGTCACAAATGTCTCAAAACGTCTCACAGTGTCGCACGCAGAGCTCATGGTCATTAAGGTTTATTGGCCATCTGCTGTGTACATCTTGCCTGGATTATTAGTTCCTAAATAGTAGTTGGAGGGGAGTGGGAATTGGAGTTTGCCAGTTGGGGGTTAGTAGTACCGTAGTAGTAGCAGTAGTAGTATAAATAGTAGTAGTAATATAAGCTGTATTACTATTAATAAAAGCAGTAAAAGTAGTAGTAATAGTAGCCATAGTGATTGGTATCAAGATTAGTATTAGTAGTAGTAATAATAGTAGCACTAGTAGTATAATGTAAATAGTAGGTTTAATAGTAGTAGTTATAGTTGTAGCAATGGTATTGTTATTATTAGTATTAGTATTGATACTAGTATTAGTATTGATACTAGTATTAGTAGTAGTGATAATAGCAGTAATATTATTAATACTAGAAATATTTTTACTATTAGTAGTAATAATACCAGTAGTACAGTAGTAGTAGGCCTCCTGCAGTAAAAATAGTAGTAGTTGCAGTAGCAGTAGTAGTATTCATATTATTCTAATTTGGTTTGCAGTAATTGAATGTATTCTAATCTCTTGATGAGATTACATATTGGTGCAGCTGGGTGTAACTGAGTATGGTTCTTTGTCATTAATCTGCACAGCCTGGGTATACATTTTAAAACAGATGCCAGGAGGGGAGAAGATTTCCTGTAATCCAAAAGTGTTTATCATCTGCTCATCGTGTGTGTGTTTCGGATGCTAAGGGAAAACAACCCAGGCCATTCTAAACCCCATGTTAGACCGCTGGAGATCCCACCAACAACAAATGTGTCCCAAATGCCCCGCTTCCCTTTTTAATTACATACTCAACTGGATGCTGACAGTCGTAGGGCTCTGGGCAGTGTGCACACAGAGTGATGTCACTGTCACTATATGTTTCAGTCTTTGTTTTGCGAAAAAAGTGAATGAAAAATGGTGGATATTTTGTTGGTAGGTTAGAGGTACTGCAGGCATAAGAATTGTTGCCTTGGGTGAAATGGAAAATGTTGTAAAAAGGTTTGACTTGATTCTTGGAAAAGCGAGTTCAACCACAGCAGGGAGTAGGAACACATCAGGCTACTACCAGCAATAACTTGGTCTGGCGGCGGATGGACAACAGGCTGCTTTATTAAACAGTCAATGCTTTATTCTTTTTTTACATGCTGAAAAAAAGCTTTTTTTACAATAACTCCAGTCATACCTAACATAATCAATAACCTTTAGAGGTAGGATTTACCATAGCAGGTCTTAGGGCTTGCTATCTCTGGATATCCCTTAAGTCTTTCAGTGAATTTTATCAGCTTTATGATTTTTGGAACCCCGGTATAGAACAATCTAGAATGTTCAACCACTGAATAAACTGATGCCTCTGGGCCTTGAACACTAACAATGGGGGGAGTCTAATCTCAGGAATGTGATTGTTTTGTAAATGTGTGTTTGGATTTGTTTATTTTTTGGGGAATACTGCTGCCTCAGTGTTGATGATGGCAATTTGCATATACTCCAGGATGTCATGAAGTAATCAGATTAATTGCAAATTTACCATGAAAATTAACTTAACCCCCCAAAAAAGACAGTTCCACTGCATTTCAGCCCTGCCACAAAAGGACCAGCTGCCATTATGTCAGTGATTGTCTCGTTAACACAGATGAGAGTGTTGACGTGGACAAGGCTGGAGATCACTCTGTCATGCTGATTGAGTTAGAATAACAGACTGGAAGTTTTGAATTGGAGGGTGGTTCTTGAAATCATTGTTCTTCCTCTACCAACCATGGTTACCTGCAAGGAAACACGTGTTGTCATCATTGATTTGCACAAAAAGGGCATCAAAGGCAAGGATATTGCTGCTAGTAAGATCCGCTAGTAAATACATTGTCCTCTAGAAGACAAGGTGAATGTTACCATCAGTACTGTGTCATGCGAACAAAAAAGCATCCAGAGACCATTCATGTGTGGGGTTGCTTCTCAGCCAAGGAAGTGGACTCACTCATAACTTTGCCTAAAAAGACAGCCATGAATAAAGAATGGTACCAACACATCCTCCGAGAGTAACTTCTCCTAACCCTCCAAGAACAGGTTGGTGACAACCAATGCCTTTTCCAGCATGATGGAGCACCTTGGCATAAGGCAAAAGTGATAACTATGTGGCTCAAGGTACAAACCATCAAAATTGCGGGTCCATGGCCAGGAAACTCCCCAGACCTTAATCCCATTGAGAACTTGTGGTTGATCCTCAAGAGGTGGGTGGACAAACAAAAACCCACAAATTCTGACAAACTCCAAGCATTGATCATGCAAGAATGTGCTGCCATCAGTCAGGATGTGGCCCAGAAGTTAATTGACAGCATGACAGGGTGGATTGCAGAGGTCTTGAAAAAGGAGAACATTTTTCAAAACTTTAGACCATGACTGTATAGTAGCGAGAGTTGAGTAGGTTACTTTAAAAATGTACATTAATGCATTGCTCGCCTTGATGTACTGGAGGCTAGTTACTTAAAGATACCCTACAGTATATTTTGTTGGTACAACAACACTCTGATGAAAGCAGATTTTTTCAACAAATGATTTGCCTCTATAATCCACATAAAATCAACAAGGTTGTATTCATTCAACCATGCGTAAAGAAAAACGTTAATTTCTTAAGTCGTAAATATCACGTCCTTAATATATTGTGACAAAACGTGTCATACATGAATAAGCACTGCATGTTCATCTGTGTTTAATTACGTTAATTTATTGTTGTTTATTCATTACTCCTGGATATTTAATTAAATGTTTCTGCATATGGCTAAGAATAACATTTAATTACTATTTAACCCCTGTGTTATTCCTGTGACAATGTAACAAGTCTACAATTCAATATATTTAGTAAGTGACTTTAAGTCCTTGAAAAGTGCTACAGTACATACAGAACATCCAATTTATTTGTATTATAATTATATAACTGTGGCTAACTAACATTACTTATAATTACTAACAGTCTTAACATGGCTAATTGAGGAGGGGCATTACTAATGTTGTGTACGTCATCAGTAAATGATTAAATATCGCTTCCTATAAATGTTTTATTTCTGAATAGAACAACCTCTAACCAATCACAAATCCAACTGTTGCAGAGCAGCCAGCTGGGTCTACTTGACATTGATCCCTCAGTAGTGCCCAAGTGACTGAGGCATTGAGTTTACAGTTCAAAGACCAAGCAGCATCCATGTAGCTAACTACTGACATTGGATCAATATGCACGTTTTCACCATAGATCAAAGGCACATCCACTCAAAACATAATCAAGGTCCAGCTCTCTGGGTGACTCTGTATTCCTGTCCTTCATTGACTGACAGAAATTTAAACAGGAATGTCTCAAAACAAACAGGGAACACTGGCTCAAATGAACATATCATACGCGCATCCCTGTTTGATTTTAAAACGTTTTCCTTTAAAGAAATAAAAAACATGATGTCCAGACAAACAACCATACTCTGCCAACTTAACCAATGCTAAGCTAGCTAACATGTGAATAATGATAAATAGGAATATGTTTAGTTTAGTTATGTCACACAGTCACCTTTCCATAAAACATGTAAGGCATCTCCATTAATCAAATGTAAATATAAGCAGAGAAAGGTTAACTGTCACCTGCATACTAACCCTAACACCCACAGCAGTGTTGTAGATCTAGAAACAAACCGGATGAATATGGTGTTCTTCTTGTTGGACTGTGTTGTGTTTTGAATGTCTAATAGGCATATTTTATTTGTCTAGAGATAAAAATGTGAAAAGAGCAAGGCTAGGTTGTTGCAAGAGAGATGATGGAAAGGTCACTTTCGTCAGTTACTGAACAGGGGTGATTTAGTAATTCAATCTGCAGCGTGGAAGTTTGTTAAGTAAGGCAGTAAAGGTCAGTAACTACAGTGACTAAAGATACAGCCATTTGGTGAACATTAGAGAGTTAAGGAGAGTTCAGAGTTCATCAGACTCAATTGGAACAGATGCAGTCTTGATTGCCTGCTGAAATACAACAACATACAATACAAATAAGTACATAAAACTGTGTGGAAAAACCATGGATGTATTCCAGTGAAGAAACATGGTGAAGAATTTATGTATTCCAGTATAGAACTGTGTGAAATAACCCTTGATGTATTCCAGTGTTGAACTGTGAAATAACCGTTAGTACAATGTCCCCAGTTCTTGCTAATCTCTTTCCTGACACGTTAATATTTTCGTATTCCTCCTGTCCTCGACACGATGGCAAACACACTGTGGGGCTAATCATGCCGTGTTTAAACCCCCACAATTACACCCTCACACATCCAATTATTGATGTGTGCTTAACCAGGAAGAATTCTTCGAGACCTCAGAGTCTTCTTCCAGGTGGGGGAGTCGGATGAAAGCATGTGGATCAACAACGATGGACGGACACATGGAAACATGGGCGCACACAGACACACACAGACACACAGACACACACACAGACACACAGACACACACACACACACACACACACACACACACACACACACACACACACACACACACCTGTGCCGACAAGTCCTGCATATCTACACCCAATTCAGAGATGAAAATGACAGCAATTATAGCAGCCAAGGACAACAGTGTAATGTAATGAGCACTCGTGTCACACAAAATGTCTTCCCTCCTGTGGAATGCGGCTCTGACAATGCAAACACAAGATCAATAGTTCCACCCACTTATGCCTTGTGATAAGCATAATCATAATAATAATAATAATGCTAATGGAGCGGTGTTAATGATGTCCATTATAATTACCATGAATAACAATATCGTTCGCACACCGCAGTCATTGTACTTTTAACGGAATAAATCACGGTCGCTGTCGCAGGAAATCAGTGGCAGCTATAGCCATCGCAACGTGTGCTGCAAGTTGGGCAATGGTGAGTGGTTGAGGGTGACAGAGTGTGGGTTATTAGCCTTGTTCGAGCCTCACAGAGCCATACTGGGCTGCGTATGGGCCTGTCACGGCTGGTAATCGAACAAGCAGAGAGATAAATATATGCGTAAATGATGTGTTTCATCTTAGAGTGAGAGGGAAAGGTCAAGCCTCACACTTGGGGAGAATCAGAGAGAGGGATGAAACGAGAGAAATCGAGAGAACAAAAAAAGAAGGGGATCGAAACAACCAAATGTAGCGAAGCCTGGCCGCCTGGAAGTAGTTGCATTAATACCCATTTAACCGGAGCAAATGCATATGTGGCTCAATGGGGTGACGGGTTGCACATAAGTTAGTGTGCAGAGGAAGGCAAACCATTTGACTTGGGAATGTTGTGTGTGTGAGTATGTATATGTGTGTGTGTTGGTGTGTACAGTATGTACTGGTTTGCATGTGTGTGTAAGTGTTAGTGTATGTACTGTACAGTATTAGTGTGTGTTTACACTGGTACCAGCCTGGCAGGCATTTCGACCAACTCGGTTCTCCTCCATCATTCACCCTTAGGGGGCCATCCGAGCAGTGTCTAATTACCCAGAGTGCATCAGGGCAGGGCATGTCTTCCTTCCAAAGCCAATGCTGCCTCCTCTTCACATCCTCCTCTCCCTATGTGCTCCTCCTCTCCCTCTCTCCCCTCCCTCACTCTTGTCTTCAGACGTCTTGGCTGAGGGCAGATCTCCCTGTCCTGTCTTGCTGGAGGCTATTTTAAACCCTGATTTATTGCATTCCATCAGTGTCCTCACTAAGCCCTCCAGAAGAGAGCCTGGCCAGAAGTGATCTGTCTCGGCACACTAGAGCAGGAATGGGGCTAGAAGAGGAGCGGCCACACTGCCAGTCTCCTTACCCTATTTGAGGAGATGTTCAGCTCCTGCATCACCAACTGAATTTTGTTCTTCTCTGAGTTCCCCAAAATGTTCTCACGCAGAGATACTCTGGGGTCCATAGAGCCACTGCATTAGAAGATGTCAACACATTTGTTTTCTCTATTCTTGACCTGACATCATATTCTAGCCAAGAAATCCATGCTCCGTATTCCCTGGCCCTAATCATAGCGTTACCCCTTACCATAAAATAACCTTATAACGTTACCCCTTACCGTAACATAACCTTATAATGTTAGCCTTTACCTCAACATAACCTCAAATACCTACCTCAACATACAGTATACCTAAACTTATAACGGCCGTAATGGCTAAACGTAACCTTTCATGCATAAACCTTAAATAAACATGAAATCTACTACGTTATGCCCAATTCTCAGTTTTACCCTAAACTAGAGTTCTTTATTGCGATGCCTATGAAATGTGTGTATGAAAGTGTGTGTGCGTTGCCTGATGAAAGCAGCTCTGGATAAGAGTGCCTGCTAAATGGTGTAAACGTAATGTAATGCATTCTGGATTGGATTAGCTTTTCCTGTGGCAGCCCTCATATTGATGTCTTATCGAACGAAGTGGCCTACATCTGAAAACGATTTAAGAGCACTGCCCTGAACCTAACCCGTAATATGGAAATCCCATTTTCCTAGTAGGGAGATGAAAAGAGGCAAAGAAAAATTGTGAGGAATGATTTTTCATGTTTGTGGGGACTTGAGTCCCCACATGTCCACGTAAACATAGATAACACACATACACACGAGTAGTCCACTATTGGCACCAACGCTCCTGTCTCTGTATTTATCCCTAGTGACAAAAATGCTTTTCGGTTGTTCTATTGTTTCCCTGTTCACACAAGCCTTCAATTCTAAACCGTAAGTGCTATGACTCAGTGGCCGATGTTTGGAAAAGGTAGTGAGGAGGGTGGTTTAAAGGAAGTAAGGGAGGGGTAAAGTAATATACTGCTGAAGTGTTTTTTTAATTTCAAGGTCTGTCCAAGGTCCCTTGCTCAGTGCTCATCAAGGTCTAATGGCTTACATGGAGTCTGGAGAAACGTAAGACACACACAGTCTAAATGATTAGAAACAGGCTTGCCAAATCACCAGCAAAACTTTCTCTTCTTGAACCATTATCCCGGCCACGAGAGGGCAGAAAACGAGCAAACTCTTAGCAAATTGCAATGTAAAACAACAGGAATGACCACTATTGTATAAATACTAATGAATATTATCTTAAAGAGCTAATATTATGCTTATTTTCAGGGTCATAATTGTACTTAGAGGTTGTAACAGAATATGTTTACATGGTTTAATTTTGTTGTACTGCACTTTGCTGTAACTCCTCTCTTCACTGTGTTGAACTCTCAGTTTAAAGCGAACTCTTGCGCTAGCTAGAAAGTTATCTTTTGCAAAATGTGTAACGTTAGCTCACGCTGCTACATTTGACTGTGACTGTAACAGCAGGTGATATAAACCAAACAGCAATATTTCACATCTGGATATACACAACCCATCACCATATTTAAAAAAAATGAGCTGTTATATGTAACTTCCCATAAGAGCTGACTTCATTTCATCACGGAAGTAAAGGCTTGACTACAATCGAGCTGTTTGCAGTTTGTGATGGAGATGGAAACTCCCTTTGGGGTGGACTTTGGTCTTTTTCACTATTTAAGAATATTACATGCACAAAAAAAACATATTAAACAGTTAAATAAAAGGAAAAAGCCAAAAAGCATAATATGAACACTTTAATTTACCAAACATCATTGATGTAAATTCATATTAGCACTGACATTAATGTTTGTGGTTTACATTAGTTAATCTACCAATCTTCATCTATTTGTAAGTTAGTTTTGTAATTAAAATGTATTAAAAATTAACATCCTTTTTACATATGGAATAAATATAAACTATAAGGTCAGGCATGCCTTTCAATATAATCATAATATGCTTATATTAGAAGATAAACCAAAAGTCTTCTGTAATGTGGGTTTGGGGTAAACAATCACCTTATCACTGAATATATATTATTGTACCTATATGCAAAAACATACATGGTAATTCTACATAAAGCTTAAATCCTCGTTCTACAGTACCGTCACTGGCTTAGTGTCAGACAAGCAGTGGTCAACTAAGTTGTGTGCAAAACAAATGTAGTTTCTGTTATGTCTCCGAAGTGACTAATGACTTTCAAAATGTATTTACACATTTCAGTTTTCACTGATATTATATTAATTTGCAACTTCAAGACCAAATACCTTGATTAGAAAACATTCTTTTCATGTACTTGGTGGTTACAAAAATGTGTTTCATGATGTTCTTACTTCATTACATTTGTCGAGTCATTAAATTGGATAAGAATTCGAAGTTCGATTTATTGGATGTTTCCTATATTAAATCACTTTTGATCTACTATGTATTTGAATCCTATGTATTTTTCTATTCATGAATACAGATGTCAGCTATAACTTAGAAACTAAATAAAAAAAAGAATAAAAAAAGGAAATAGCTAATGAGATATTGTCCTGTAATCAGAGACTGATATAAATCAGCAAAATGCACATCAGACCAGTGTAACAGACTCCAGCAGGCTCTAGAACTCATAGGGTAACAGTTGGATATCATCAATGGCAGGGTTCATCAACTCCGGTCCTGGAGGGCCGAAACACTTCTGCTTTTTGTTCTCTCTTTCTAATAAGGGACTGGTTTATACCTGGGAAAGCAGGTGATTGCAATTAACCACTAGATAAAATAAAAAATCTGAAGTGTTTTGGCCTTCCAGGACCGGAGTTAAGATAAACCAAAAGTCTTTTTTTACGTCATGAGACATGAAGTAAAAATGAAAGACACAGAGTACCATTTTACAAGTCCACAGCATTTGAAGGATATTTTAATAACTTGAATTCCCATTTTAATAATTTTCAAAACACATAACATGGCTCTTCCCTGGTGGCAGAGAGGAGATTTCTGCTGTCATTTGCAGCAGTGAATTGCCATTAAACACATAGGGAATCATACTGGGTATACTTTCCAATGAGTTTTAACATGCTATATTTCAGCTGACAACTGATTGCTGTAATATTTGGTACACTACCACATATTAAACCTGGTTTGGAAATATTCTAGGGACTCCCAATATTACATTTGTTATTAAACCTAAAGGAAGCATCCAATGAAGTGAATAAAAACGGACTCAATTGGCATTTGGGGAATATTTTGCAACATTACAGAAATGTTTTTGCAAACTATGTAAATAATAGAATATAATAATAACTCTAAATATATTATCTGTCAAATTTCACTTCAAAATCAAATAATTATTTATGTTTCCTGATTTTTGAACGTCATTTTCGTGATGTCCACAAAATGTTCCCTTTAGAGAGTTCGCATAACTTAATAAAACATTTGGAACCTTCAGAGACTAAATGTCTTCTTGAATATTCTGGAAAACATCAGGTGAATATATTCTGCTCCATACAGGCGAAAAACATCTGCCAGACTGTTTTTAAAAAAATGTTATGGGAACATTGAAAGAACCAATAGTCTCGCTAGGTCTCAATGTCACTCACACAGTGCTTCCTCGTATTCTAGCCCAATCACTTTTTTTCTGTCATTTCTCTTTTTACCACTTTGTCTCATTCCTTCACTCAATATTTTTTCCTTCACTTCCTTTTCAACTCTTTTCCACTTAGCCCGTCCCTTGTCTCTTTGCCTTTTCCTCACGCCCTCTCTCTTCCATAAGGGCTCATATTGGTTAGCGTTGAAACCAATGTACCCTGTGGAATCTGACAGTGGGGCCAAGGGCAAACCCATCAAAAGATACAGCATAAACAAGGCTGAGCTGAGAAATCATTCAGGAAAAAACATTCCAGCACGAATGCAAAATCCACTCCTCCTCACAAGTTGCATTTCAAAAGAAGGACATCAAATTTAGAAAAAAATAACAATTTTGACTGAAAATGTATTGAAAAGCAATCCATCAATTTGTATTCAATAAAATCCCTGATACATATTGTAACGTAATGGTAACATAATGGTAATGTATATGTATGTATGTATATCTGGAGATATTCTACATGGGTTTATTTTCTCACCTCATCAAACATTGTAAAAGAAGACATACTGCACTTTAATTGGCAGAGATCAGTTGTAAATTTGCATTGTTGCCAAAAATGGTGACATCTTTTATTACTTTAAACAGTTTTACATCATTTAAAGGTACAATATGTAGGTTTTAGATGCTAGGGGTCTCTCAATCAAAACAATAACAAAAGACGTACTTACTATACCTAAACCTAAGCAAAAATTACAAAAAAAAAATATTTGTGTACTTACATCGTCCTAAATGTTTTCACCAACTTTCAAACCCAGAGAATTTTGTAATGTTTTCAAAGACACATTTCGTTTTGTCACCCGTCAATGGCGTCATATAACCTTTGACTCCACTAGTTGCTCTAAGTTCCAGAAAACCGCCAAACATAATGTGAATAAAGCTATAATATATTTAACAATACATTACCTTGTCAGTGAACATTTTTTCTGCAGGAGAAGCTAGATTGGCTGGTTGACATTGACGACGACAACAAATCCCATGATCCCACGCTACTTCCTGACGTCATCCAATTACATATTTTGTTATTGTTTTAATTGAGAGACTCCTAGCGGCCAAATACTACATATTGTACGTTTAAAGGTTACATTTTTCATATTTTGGGTATAAAGTCAAACTGATAAACAATAATGACTTGCTTTTTCTGTAGGTCACCATATATGCTATTTATGCATTCTATACACACACACAGAGGAAGTGCCGTAAAAAGACTGCTTACATTGCAGAAGGCCAGAGCAAACAGTGAAACAAACCTAGACCACCATACATTATGGAATGAATAACTAACCATTGAGCTTCAATAAACACAAAGCCCCACAGTTGGGTTCTCTCATAATCCCACCCCACACCAAAACATGAAACCTACTCAGCCTTTTCTGCTAGGAATCCCAATAACAACAAGGAACCATTTAGCAAAATGCCACTGCTTTAATCTTGTCTTGTAGCACACAGCTGTCTAGCGCTTCACCTCTAAACTTTATGCTACATTACCATGGGTATACTATATTATATTCTACTACATTACCATGGGTATAATATACTCTATTCTACTGCATTTCCATGGCTATAAGGCACTCTATTCTACAACATTACCATGGCTATAATGTACTACATTCTACTATATTACCATGTGAATAATATATTATATCCTACTACATTACCATGGGTATAAGATACTATATTCTACTACATTGTCATGGCTATCTATAAGGTACTCAATTCTACTACATTACCATGGATATAAGGTACTCTATTCTACTGCATTACCATGAGTATAATGTATTATATTCTACTACATTACCATGAGTATAATAGTATAACCTATATTACATTACCATGGGTATAATATATATTATAAACTATTTGTGCCTTCACCACTTATGCATGTCATAGGTAGTGATACTATATATTTGTGAGATAAGGCATACGCGCTGTAGATTACCTTCGCATTCTTTGATGCATATCTATATTCCTTGTGCATTCTTCATTGTATGTCCAAGTCAGGGGGTATTATTATTTGTAGACAGTGTGTGTATCAAGTAAAAGCATCTGGGTTCATTAAAAAACACAGAACTCCATTACCTGCCTGCTCTCCCTTCCTCCAACACCGCCTAACCGTGACACAATGAGTATAAAATAATCTATTCTACTACATTAACATGGGTATAAAATACTCCATTCTACTACATTACCATGAGTATAAGATACTTTATTCTACTACTGTATATTACCATGGGTATCAGATACTCCATTCTACTACATTACCATGGGTATAAAATATGCCATTCTACTACATTACCATGAGTATAAGATACACCATTCTACTACATTACCATGAGTATAAGATACTCTATTCTACTACATTACCATAAGTATAAGACACTCTATTCTGCTATATTATCATGGCTAAGATACTCTATTCTACTACTGTATATTACCATGGGTATAAGATACTCCACTCTACTACATTACCATTAATATAAGATACTCTACTCTACTACATTACCATAAGTATAACATACTCTATTCTACTACATCACCACATGTATAAGACACTCTATTCTGCTATATTATCATATGTAATATACTATATTCTGTTACATTGCCATGGTATAAGATACTCTATTCTACTACATCACCATGGGAATAGGATACTCTATTTTCAATCTCCAGTATGTGAACTGAAAAGAAAAAAATGGGTTTGACAAGATATATTTTTAAAAACTAGACCTATTAACATGCTTTTCCCACAAAGAGAGACTGAGAGCAGAACGAGTGAGAGGGAGGAGAGACACAGTAGTGGTTTTGCATCAGCCAGTCTAGTGATAATGTCAGCCTGGGATATTCAGAGGGACCAGCTGTCATGGCATCTGAATGAACGGGGCTCTTGGCATGCTTGCAAATGGACTGGCGTCTTTGTATGGAGACCCAGCAGACATGGGCTTCCATCACACTGTTCACTCATCCCTTCAGGCTGACTTGCTCTTTCCAGCCCCTAGGAGCAATTATAGAGCCCACTGCTACAGCACTGCAGCCGTCCATACAGCCAGTGTGCAGTAATCTTCATAGAGATACACTTCCTTTCTTTTAGCTGATGATTCTGTTATGTGGAATCCTGCAGAAAGCAGTTCTGATCGATAGGAATGGGCCACCTATCGACACCGGCAAACAAGGAAATAAATGGAGAAATCCTACCAGTTGGAAGATTTTTTGTTTTTTTGTTTTTTTGTGGCTTCTGCTAAAACCCTGCCAGCTTAAAGGATCTGTGATAGAGAGTGGAAGAAAGAGGGAGAGATGGAAGGATCGAGAAATAAAAATGAGAGAACAGAGAGAGAAAAATAATGAATAAGATTACCCCTGGATGCAGAGCATTTTCATAATACTCTGAAAGACATTCGACTGGCGTAGGTTGAATGACAGACCAAACAAATGAGAGGATGTCAACTAGTAAGTATTGTTTAACATCGGAGAGTACTCTGACTTCTCACTTGTTCTCTCTGCTAACATGCAGACATTAATCCCTATCTCAACAAGCACTTCATTCAACTCTCCTTCCCTGGCATTTGATTGTAAGCCTTCAACGTCTTCAGAAGTGAAGCATACCGTTAAGATGAACAGTAAGTGAAGGATTCGAATGTTATGCTGCGAATCAACTGCATGTCTCGTTAAAACGGCACTTATCTGTCACACAACTGGGTTGGATAAGAAAGATAATAGACAGGGTCTAAAGAACAGATTTTGGCCTGGTGTCCGTGGTGACGGTAACCTCACTCCTCCGTCCTGTCATAGATGTCTGCTAGCTCAAAGAGAGTCTGAGTAACAACCAACCAGGAAAAGTAAAGTAGCTGAGGATAAAAAATAGCAGAAATACAAAAATAAACCAGGCATGAAATGTTCATCTGTAATTTGCTCTCATGAATATGCAAGTAATCAGGTTGTTTCACCCCCCCCCCAGTCTCAGCCTTCTCACCTTATTCAAACACAGGAGAACGCCCTGAGGTAACAAAAAACATATTAACACACACATAGACAAAATATAAACAGTGTCTGATTCCCAAATGGAAGACTATTCCCTTGCTAGTGCATTTGTTTTGACCAGGGCCCACATGGCTGTGGTTAAACGTAGGGCTCAAGGTGGGGAATAGACTGGTGTTTGTGGTGCCGACTGTGCCAGAGGGGGATTGAGTATTTTTCTCCAATAAACACTGCTGGAGCCAAAGAAGCTGAGAGGATTGGTTAAAGTAAAGCCTAAAATGCCTCATTGTCATGCTTATCACATTCGGGGGGGGGGGGGGCTCGCTTTCCTCCTACTGTTAGTTTAGTTTTGGGTGTGTGTACCGTGTGTGTGTGTGTGTGTGTACATGTCACTGTGTGTGTGTGTTTGTGTGATGACAGAAAGTCCCAGTTAAAATTTAAGGGGTTTATACTGTATATGTGGGCACCTGGAGAAGAACAGACAGTTAATATGATGCGCTGACATGTAGAGATGTTGGAGTTCAGTTTCAACACACACACACACACACACACACACACAC
>JACXGM010005490.1:0-28754 GCA_016801145.1 Umbra pygmaea | reverse complement strand
CTGCTTTGCCTTGATCTCTGTCAGAACTGCAATCTGGTATGTGGCCGATACTTCCAACTATCAGCAACGCCAGACTGCACCCAGATCTTCTGCTGTTTGAGCTCGCTACGAGGGGTTGGTCCTTCTGTAAAAGCCAGCTTGATGTTTCTGTCAAAAGTGCAGGCTGCTTCCAAAATTAGCATAACAGTGTTTGGATTTGAAGAGGTGCTAAGAAATGAAATATTCTGCATCATATTGGGATGCTCTGACATCAGAACTTCTGTAAATGTGTGTTGTAGATCAGAACACTTGTCACCTCTGTACCCACCCAGTCCACATGGTGGTCATGTCTGGCAGGGCACAAACAGTTAGTGTGGTCAGGTCAGTGGCAAGCATGAAATAGTATGACTACACTACATTTAGTTGAGCGTGTAAAATGGAGAACAGCTCACAGTGCATGAGGTACTACTAAATTGTAGTGCTATATTGTATGTTGTTGGTAGGACCTGTAACTTGGCCTTCATTTACTGTAGATGACAATGTTCTGCCCTCTGGATGAATTCTGATAGGGTTAATTGGAGCCTAACACCCATCCACAGACAGGTGCATGCTCAAAGGAAGCAGGGGGTGTAGATGCTCCTAATCTGATCCTTTATGTACGGGAGCCCTTCCCTTTCAGAAGCCGTCCGCAGACTACCTCTGCAGAGTAATCAATAGGAACCCCTTAGCCTAGACTCTATCTAAACAATGGTTAAAAATAGACCGGAGGAAGTGGAATGAAGCCTATATACTATGAGGCAGTCCCATGTCACATCTGCTCCTGTAGAGCCTTGATATGAACCTCGATTTGAGTAAAAACTCAATTCCCATTGAGAATAATGCCTCCATGAAAATAGACATTATCTTACGACCAAACGCTAAAGGATATTGAAGAATGGCATGCAAATGGACCTATATCAAAATGAATACCAGAATGCTACAAACATTTCTTCCTACAAAAGAGAGAAATTAAATGTCCTCTCACTTTACGTGTGTCAGCATTATATTCTATTAGCAGGAGGATATCAGCCTGAGAAGTGGGCTAAAATAGCTCCACCTCCATCTGCTAACTGGATTATACCTCTCCTTTTTCATCACAGCAGCCAATAGTACAGATCATAAAGAAAAGGATATGATAGAAATAAGTCTACCATTGCTAGTTGTTTGTCTGTTTTGATTTATTCTCGGTTTTGATTCATCACAATATATTCCAATTATGTAAGCGTGGGTATTTTATTCATGGCATCATCTGTACTTACTGGAGTGCATGTAATTATTAAGAAGCAATGCTGTATTGGAAATGCAAATAGGTTTGGTCATACTAACATAAACGGGATCTTCAATAAATTCAAACGTTTTATTGAAAACATGGAGGATGGCTTCTTAATGAAAATTTGTAGAGTAAGTGATCAATAAAGTATACAGTTTGCTAAAACAGTGTATTAAATAATTGTCACTAATTACATCATGTTCCAGTATGGTACACTGCTTTGAACAGAACCACATTGGAAAAAGGATATATTCTGTGATATGTCTATTTCTACCATGTATATCTTAGCAAGCCAGATTCTAAGCGTATCACCCAATCTATAAGAATAGTCAGCCCCTTTCAAGGGACCAATACCAGTGTACAAACAAGCAGTTGAAAAACACTTACATCAGTGAATCTACATGCAGTGGAGACATTATTACTGTAGCTAGACACATCTAGTATTGTGTAGGACCATTCTGCCTTCAGGACAGCCTGAATGTTTTGCAGTATGGACTTAACAAGGTTCTAGAAACATTCCTTAGGGATCTTGGTCCATGCCGTCTCTATAGTGTCACACAGTCCCTGATGATTTTTGGCCACACTAAAGAGTCATAACACGGTCAAAGTTGCTTAGATCACACATCTTCGCCACTTGAATGTTGGTCAAACAACAGCTTAACGTCCTGAGCATATATTGAATTGATATATTAAATTGTTGTTTTTGAACAGGTATACATCATAAAATGTAGGCCCTGAAATCATTCCCAGTGTATGCATAGTGTTTCTACAGTTTATGAAGTCAATGAATCTGCCAAAGTTTTGTTTTAACCATAAACTAGCACATCTGATTCAATTAGTCAACTACACATTAAGCCTTTATTGATTTAATCAGGTGTGTCATTTCAGGGTTAAAACAAAAACATGGCCTGTATGGGGAGGCCCGAGGAGAGGTTTGGGAACCCCTGGCCTAGGCCATCTTTATGTAGAGCACAGGTGTCAAACCGGTTCCACGGAGGGCCGAGTGTATGCTGGTTTTTGGTCTTTCCTTTCAATTAGAGCCCAATTAAGACGTAGACTGCCAGGTGAGGCGAGATCCTAACCAATTAGTGCCATTCAATCATTCAGGTACAAGGTAAAAGCGAAAACCTGTAGACACTAGGCCCTTTGTGGATCTGGTTTGACACCCCTGATGTAGAGCAACAATTGTTTTTTTTCAGATCCTCAGAGTTCTTTGCCATGAGGTGCCAAGTTGAACTTCATGTGACCCGTATGAAAGCAATAACACCAAATTTAACACACCTGCTCCCCATTCACACCTGAGACCTTGTAACACTAACGAGTCACATGACACCTGGGAGGGAAAATGGCTAATTTGGACATTTTCACTTAGGGATATACTCACTGTTGTTGCCAGCGGTTTAGATCTTAATGGCTGTGTGTTGAGTTATTTTGAATGGACAGCAAATTTACACTGTATATACAAGCGGTACACTCACTACTTTACATTGTAGCAAAGTGTAATTTCTTCAGTGTCGTCACATGAAGATATAATCAAATATTTACAAATATGTGAGGGGTGTACTCACTTTTGTGAGATACTGTCATATATATATATATTTTTTTTTTTTGGGGTACACTACCACTTTCCATCAGTCCACCTATAATGCCCTTGTTGATAGAAATTTGAGTGATTTATTTATTTTGGTGTGGTACTGTATGTCCTATTGCAACAACCTTTTAGAGGCCACAGTTTGTTTTTAAATGTAGTCTTAAACCAGTTTATGTAAACAAACCTCCCGTGATCTGATATTTGTGATAAACAAGGGGGGCACTATGTTGTTGAAGGAAGTGCTATAGTCGATAAACAGCTTTCTCACATAATCATTACTTTTGTCCAGGTAAGTAAGGCGGTGTGCAGTGCAATGTCATTCAATGTGGATCTGTCAGGGCGACAGACGAATTGGAGAGGCTAGTTTATTTATATAGCACATTTCATACACAATGGCAATCCAAGGTGCTTTACATGAACAGGAAAACATAATTTAAAACAGGTTAAAGGTAAAATTAAAGGAAATAAAATAAAAAAAAATTGAAAAATGTTTGTGTTCCTATAAACCTGAGGGCTGTGTTGTCTGGAGTTTTATGCTCATGGTAGGGTCTCCCATGGCAAAGTGGTCTCAGGTGAGGGGCCAGACAAAGAATGGTTCACCAAAACTCCAATGAAGAAGCGAGGAAGAGAGACCCTGCCCGGAGGAAGCCCGGGGCCCCCATCTGGAGCCAGGCCTGGATGGAGGGCTCGTCAGCGAGCGCCTGGTGGCCGGGTTTGCCACGGAGCCCGGCCAGGCACAGCCCGAAGAAGCAACGTGGCACCTCCCTCTCCATCCCATGGGCCCACCACCTGTGGGAGGAACCGCTGGGGTCGGGTGTGCTGCCAAATGGGTGGTAGTGAAGGTCAGGGGCCTCGACGTACCAGACCTGGGCGGCAGAGGCTGGCTCTGGGGACGTGGAATATCACCTCTCTGTGGGGGAAGGAGACAGAACTGGTGCGGGAGGTGGAGCGCTACCAATTAGATCTGGTGGGGCTTACCTCTACGCACAGTCTCGGTTCTGGAACCATTCTCCTGGATAGGGGTTGGACTCTTTTCTTCTCCGGAGTTGCTCAGGGTGTGAGGCGCCGGGCAGGTGTGGGGATACTCCCAAGCCCCCGGATGAGCGCCGCTACGTTGGAGTTTACCCCGGTTGACAAGAGGGTCACCTCCCTGCGCCTGCGGGTTGCTGGGGGGAAAACTCTGACTGTTGTTTGTGCATATGCACCAAACAGGAGTTCAGGGTATTTGGCCTTCTTGGAGACCTTGAATGGAGTCCTGTATGGGGCTCCAGTTGGGGATTCCATAGTTCTGCTGGGGGACTTCAACGCGCATTTGGGCAATGATGGAGACACATGGAGAGGCGTGATTGGGAAGAACGGCCTCCCTGATCTAAACCTGAGTGGTTGTTCGTTGTTGGACTTCTGTGCTAGTCATGGATTGTTGGTTGGGGGCTTTGAACCCGAGTGGACAATGTTCAAAACCTCCACTGCTGAAGCTGCGGTGGGGAGCTGTGGTCTTAGGGTCTTGGGTGCCTCAAGGGGCAGTAACCCACGGACACCGTGGTGGACACTGGTGGTCAGGGAAGTCGTCCGACTGAAGAAGGAGTCTCTCCAGAGGCAGTTGCAGGGTACCGAAGGGCCCGAAGGGCCGCAGCCTCTGCAGTGAAAGAGGCAACGCATCGGGTGTGGGAAAGTTCGAAGAAGACATGGAGAAGGACTTTCGGTCGTCACCAAAGTGCTTCTGGAAAACCGTCCGCCACCTCAGAAGGGGGAAGCGTGGAACCATCCAAGCTGTATACAGTAAGGGTGGGACTCTGTTGACCTCAACTGAGGAGGTAATAGGGCGGTGGAAGGAGCACTTTGAGGAACTCCTGAATCCTACTTCTATGCCCTCTATGTTAGAGGCAGAGCTGGAGGATGATGAGGGATTGTCATCAATTTCCCTGGTGGAAGTCACTGAGGTAGTCAAACAACTCCACAGTAGCATAGCCCCAGGGATTGATGAGATACGTCCAGAAATGCTGAAAGCTCTGGGTGTGGAGGGGCTGTTTTGGCTGACACGCCTCTTCAACATTGCATGGAAGTCTGGGACAGTGCCAAAGGAGTGTCAGACTGGGGTGGTGGTTCCCCTATTCAAAAAGGGGGACCAGAGGGTGTGTGCCAATTACAGGTGTATCACACTTCTCAGCCTTTCTGGTAAAGTCTACTCTAAGGTGCTGGAAAGGAGGGTTCGGCCGATAGTCGAACCTCAGGTTGAAGAGGAACAATGTGGATTCCGTCCTGGTCGTGGAACAACGGATCAGATCTTTACTCTCGCAAGGATCCCAGAGGGGGCCTGGGAGTATGACCATCCTGTCTACATGTGTTTTGTGGATTTGAAGAAGGCGTATGACCGGGTCCCCCGCGAGATACTGTGAGAGGTGCTGCGGGAGTATGGGGTGAGGGGGTCCCTTCTTAGGGCCATCCAATCTCTGTGTGACCAAAGCGAGAGCTGCGTCCGGGTTCTCGGCAGTAAGTCGGACTTATTTCATGTGAGGGTTGGTCTCCACCAGGGCTGCGCTTTGTCACCAATCCTGTTTGTAGTATTTATGGACAGGATATCAAGGCGTAGTCGGGGTGGGGATGGGTTGCAGTTAGGTGGGCTGAGGATCTCATTGCTACTTTTTGCAGATTATGTGGTCCTGATCGCATCATCGGCCTGTGATCTTAAGCACTCACTGGATCGGTTCGCAGCAGAGTGTGAAGCGGCTGGGATGAGGATTAGCACCTCTATGGTCCTCTATGGCACCATGGTTCTCAGCAGGAAACCGATGGAATGCCTACTTCAGGTAGGCAATGAGTCCTTACCCCAAGTGAAGGAGTTCAAATACCTTGGGGTCGTGTTCGCGAGTGAGGGAACAATGGAGCGGGAGATTTGTCGGAGAATCGGTGCAGCGGGGGCAGTATTACATTTATTATATCGCACCGTTGTGACGAAAAGAGAGCTGAGCCAGAAGGCACAATTGAGGGCAATTGTTTGTAGAATTTTGAGGGCAATAATGAATTTTATCCATTTCCACATTTTGATGTTACACATTTTGAAAAACTGAAGCACTGTGAATACTTTTCAGCTGCACTGTCTCTCTGTATTATTGAAACCAGAAAGTGTCAAATTTGAGGGTTTGCCATAGTTTTTGTAATACAAATTACAGCAGACTAAACAAAGATTTATTCACCCTTACACTTTATGTGGTGTACTATGAACCCACTACCTTCTGGCCTACAGCTCTGCACTCTCAATGTTTTATATTGTCATGTAACACTTTTCAGAGGCGTCACATGATTCCCCAAGCCTGTGAATCGAACCCACGCCCTTCAAAGCACCATGCTGTTACCAAGTGTACTGTTACAACTGCAACCTGTCTTCTGGAAAACATCTCCCTTAAGAAGAAACTTATAGAGAAACAAGACTGAGCGGTGGCCAGACGTTTCGCTGTAAAATATTAAAAGTAAAAGAACTTCTAAAGTCTTTATTTAATAATGATATTCATATGAATATCACATTTACAGAAACATTACGTTTTGAGATTTGTTATTTTTTGGGGGTAAAAAGCGATCAGCATATGGTGTCATGACACGATCATGGTGTTTTGTCTATTTTTACATTGAGAGAGACAGAGATAGAAAACTTCCTCTCTAGTTTCGATGCTCTGCTATTTTCCAAATTCAAAGGTCCCATGCTGTGCACTAGAGCTCAAGGCAGGTGGTGACTCAGTGTCAGGGTCCCTTTGAGATAGAAGACAGCATATTATAGGAGCAGATGCTTTAGCTGTAAAATACCCTAGTTTGGGGAATGAAAGGTAAATCTTATGAAAGTAGATATTCAAAAATGCTAAGTTTGTGGGAAAAGAAATATACATTGTAGGAAAAATAATAATTGGATTCTGATAACATATTGGTCACTCTAGAGCATTTCTCCCATATTCTTTACTAAAGCAACTAAAATATTGATTAATAATTTGAAATGCATCTTTTTGTACCGAGATGTCCAGAGACAGCGCCATGTATTCATTCAGACAGCGACGCAGTGCTGCTACTGTGGTTTTGGATGTCCAGCAAGGGGCACTATTCCCACTGGTCTAAAAATAAAATCCCAGTGCCCCATGGGGGTGAATGGGACTCTTCCTTAAATATGGCACTGTGTTTTGAATGATTTGTTAAATGGGTATCCTGACTCTGTGGTCACCAAAGATTCCATGGCAGTTGTCATACAATTAGGGGTAATCCTCTCCTGCTTTCAGTTAGCTCCTTCCGTTCTAAATAATCCACAGGTCGTTGCTGTAAATTAAAATATGGAATTATTTAGGAATTTTGGTAGAATGCACATTTTATTATTTAATTAATTCAAGCACTTTATTCCACCTTTCAGATTTATTATCAACTAGTTTATTGTTATAGGATATGTAGCCTACAACTTACTTGTGTCTATAACTAAAGTTTTTTCTGACTTGATTACTGTCTGATGTTGAGTTTCCCCATTATGTGTGTTATACACTTAGCACCCCTCTCCAGTAATGCCTCTCACTGGGAATTGTAATTTTGTTTTTTGGTCACGAATGGATGGTTAATCACCTTACTCACCACTGATTACGATCCTGCCTACTATATCAACCTCTACTCTGTCCTTGTTGTGCTGTTCCCTGCATTTTCAATTGCTGGTTTGAAAAGAAATACAAATTGTAGTTTGTTTCTTCCTACCTCCACTATCTATGATGCCCAGACCTTCTGTTTTCAGGTGGGAAATGGGATGTATGGATATCTCTGGGTAATGCAATGCCAGCTGTCTGGAGCTGCCTGTACTGATTGTTAGTGCTTGCTCACTAATTTTACATGAACTCTATGAGGAGGGATGGAGGTAACTGTTCAGGTGGTAGATTGCTCATCTGCTATTCTAAGCACATGTACACAATTTATTGGAACACGCTGTGCAACACTCCCTAAACAGTCTTCAAAATCAAGTCATTTTACCTACATTTTACTTTGAAACCAGTCAAATGAGCGAAGGTTCTTACCCCTCTGAAATCTGTTCTATGATTTTATATTCTTACAACAATATACAAACCAGCAGAAGAGGCTTCCATATCAGCCTTAAATGGGACGAGTGGTATGGCAATTCTGATATGGCACAGAACGACTAACGCAGAACAGCTAAAGCTGTTATTATAGTCATTTTAAAAAGGGGATGTATTGTATCTGGAATACCTGGGGTCATAAGCTGATCTTTCCTCAACACAGACCCAGCGGCAGCCTTAAGCATCTGGGGCCCCGTTTCAATAACTAATATGCAAAGGTATAAACACAAAGTAACAATATTATACTTCAGATTGCTTAAGTCATTCGCGGGGGTGGTAAACGTTGCCATGGTAACCGCAAGTTCAATAAATCAGAAACATCAGTGTTTTGCTTAGTATTGTGGGAAGTGTAGTATTTCTCCAGAAGATTGCAAATAACAAGGTTGATTTCGTACCTTTTTGCATTTATAGGAGCAGAAACTTTCGTTTCACGACCTCGTAGCTCGTGGTCAATCTACCTTGGACGGTTTAGACATTATGGCTGAAAATCAATATCCCACGGAGAAAATGAATGGGATTTTGCTGGTCTGTTGGGCCCCCCCTTGGAGGGTGGGCCTGTTTCAATTGAAACGGGTGAAACATAGGTAAGGCCGCGTCTGCACAGACCAACAGATATATAGTACAATATAATTGATGCCTAAAAAGTCCAAGCCCATTCTGGGCCTTGTGATATTTAATATTTGAGACGATTATTGCAATGTATCTCAAAAAGGAGTCCCTGCACAAGAATACTCACCAAACAATCATGGGCTGACCTCAAAAGAGGAGCAAGACAGGGCTGTGCACCATTTCCGCTGCTTTCCACGTTGCTGGCCACCTAGTCTGCTTTTCACGATGCTAGCTGTCAAGCCTCACTTATCATGCTTGGTGCATACATGAATGAGAAAGCAGTGTGGAATTACAGGCTTCGGCCTTCAGAAAATGGTCCCTCAGAATAAAGGCCAAGAATGTTGAGCAGCTAGCACCTGCTCTAAAGCTGTATAAAAGACACTGAAACTGCCTCTCCTGTAAAGCGAAATGGTTTCAGGGGGATCAATTGTGATTGAGTTTTGAAAACCTATTATAACAGCCACAGTATATCCTCTTCTCTCCGAAATAACTGCTGCACTTAGGAACAATTTACGGTTTGTGATTTGGGGCCCATTAACTATTTACTGCACTTTTGTAACACCTCGGAGTGACCGAATTGAATCAAGGTGGGCAGGAATCATGTCAAAGAGCACAAACATCCATCGTCATGTCAGAGGTCAGATGGAGGACGATGACTCAGGGACGAGAAAGGAAGGCACAAGGGTCTGTGCAGAAATGGCTGCAGAGATTTTCTTATCATACAGGCTATTTTAGCTTCCCCAGAGGCAACACTTCACACTTAATTCTTGCTGTAGCTCTGTCAGGCATCACACACACGCACGCACGGGCGCGTGCGCGCACACGCAAACATCTGATTAGAAGAAAAAATCCATGCACCTTTCTACTGTACATACTGTAGTAATGACAGAATATGTTTTTAGTATATTTGAAAATGTGAATTACATTATGTGCCAACATATCTTATGTTCTACATATTATGGTGTACCTTTACATTTTGAATTGTTGTTGGTCTTTAATTTAATAGGTCTATTACAATAATGGGTTGATCGCAGTATATTCCATTCATTCCATAGCATGGACACAATACATTACATAGACTCACAGCAATTTGAATTAGGTTTAAATGTTCATACCTTAATCAAAGCATGCAACTTCACCTTCTTTCTCAGAAGACCCAATGGTCGCTTGTGTGAGGTCATTTCACTTTCAAGGCCCCATGCTACGAAGTTAATGTTATTAGACGACTGAAAAATAAGCTAGCATTACCTTCATGTGTAAAAGATGCATCGTCATATCAGAATTGCTGTTTAAACCCACTTGAGCTCCTACAATCCAGGCTAATATAATATCCATTAATTAATACACAAATCTGGGTCTGCATGGCATAGGTGGGCCATTGCAGAACAGTCTGCACCATGATAGTCAGTGGTTTAAGCCTAACTATGCCTTAACCGCTTTGCCTGGACCTTTAACACATGGCCGTGCAAATTGGCATAGCGCTGCCCAGGATTTGGGATAGATATGTCAAATCATCTACCTTGCTACATCACTCTCCAGCAACTCCTTGATCAGGCGCCTGTAAATTAATAAGTATAGTTGGTGAGCGTAACCATCCTGTAGATGAGCTGACTAAAGGATTCCATGTTGGAGGAGCAGTGTAAAAATAAATCGGTTGGCTCGGCGACATGTGGTTGGATTAACCATGCGAGCGCCCTTCACCATCCCAATTCTGTCCAAGGAGATGTGGAGCTGTCGACAAGGCAGGGTTGTCTCTTCTAATTGATTCTTGTCCAATTTTCCCATCTAACCCTGATACGTTGGCAGCTTCGTAACCCCCCCCCCCCTCAACAGATGCAGCATGGTGAAGGGCTCCCACATGGTTCATCCAACCAAAAATTGCAGAGCCTGAACGATTTTCGCACAGCTCATTCAACATGGAAGCATTTAGTTAGATCATGTGTGGGATGATTACACTCATTCACTTGAGAGCGACGTGGAAAAGTAGTTTTAATAAACATTGAACATAGTTCATATTACAGGTTAGCGTTAAGGTTTATTTGACAGGTTACGATAGATTACTAAAAATGAATTCTTATTTGCACCAACAACCTGGGAGCTGTTGGAGTTAATTGTCCTGGCTAAAGGACAGACGACAAAGCTTTCACCTTTTGTAACGGGTTGGTTGGGAGATTGATCCGGGGTCAACAGTCAGATCCCATAAATTCATGGCTGCCCCAAGGTTAGATGGCTCAGTAATACCATATTATCAACAACAAATTGTTAATATGTGCATACAGTACACTGTGTGCACAATTATTAGGTCTGTATTTTGAACATCATTATTATGCATATATGTTTCAACTCCAAGCTGTTTAAACTGGAATGTTTATTGGATTTAAGCATATCAGGCGATGTGTATTTGTGTAATGAGGGAGTGTGGCCTAAGGAGATCAACATCCTATATCAAGGTGTGCGTAATTATTAGGCAGCTTCTGTTCCTCAGGTAAAATGAGCCAGAATAGAGATTTAACTGACTTAAAAAAGAGAGACCAAGTCTTTCAGAGGGATGCAGCACTCTTGAAATTGCTAAGATATTAGGGTTAGATCACAGAACCATCAAATATTTTGTTGCAAAATGTCAAGAGGGTCGCAAGAAACATAAAAAAAAAAGATTTGAGAAGACTCAAACGTGGAGCTACCAGGACCCCATTACCCTCCAGTGCTGTCATATTCCAGAACTGCAACCTACCTGGAGTGCCCAGAAGTACCAGATGTTCAGTGCTCAGAGACATGGCCAAGGTAAGGAAGGCTGAAACTCGACCACCACTGAACAAGACGCAGAAGTTCAAATGACAAGACTGGGCCAAGAAATATCAGATATTTCAAAGATTTTATGGACTGATGAGATGACTCTAGACAGACCAGATGCATGGGCCCGTGGCTGGATCTGTAATGGCCACGGAGCTCAACTTCAACTCAGATGCCAGCAAGGTGGAGGTGGGGTACTGGTATGGGCTGGTATTGTTAAAGATGAGCTAGTTGGACTTTTTCGAGATGAAGATGTACCAAAACTCAACTCCCAAACCTATTGCCAGTTTTTAGAAGACACTTTCTACGAGCAGTGGTACAGGAAACTCAGCATCTTTCAAGATGATTTTATGCATGACAATGCTCCATCGCATGCATCGAAGTACTCCACTGCATGGCTAGCCAGTAAAGGCCTTAAAGGTGAAAGAATAATGACATGGCCCCCTTCCTCACCTGACCCCTATTGAGAACTTGTGATTCTTTCCTAAATGGTTGATTTACAGTGAAGGAAAAGAGTAGACCTCTCTGAACAGTGTCTAGTAGGCCGTGGTCGCTGCTGCACAAAAAGTTGATCGTCAACAGATCAAGAAACTGACAGACTCCAAGAATGGAAGGCTTATGGCTGTTATTGAAAAGAAATCAAACACTGATATGTTTTGAAATGTCAGTTATGTTTATTTGTAAACATAGTTTATATGTAGTTGTTTATTATTCTCACTTTAACAGATGAAAATCAACAATTGAAATGCTAAACTTTTTTTCCATTTAGTTGCATAATTATTCTACACGCTAATACTTCCCCAACAATTGTGCACACATAGATATTCTCAAAACAAAGACCTCACTTTTACTTTCTTAACTACTCAGGTTTGTGGTTACATTTTGGATTGACCGAGAGCACTCTATTTGTTCAATAATAAAATTAATCCTCAAGAATACAACTTGCCTAATAATTCTGCAGTGTACATCTGTAAACTCCTTTACGCCATATGCTAACAAGTTAATGTGTTGTTCATAAATTATACATTTTGGGAATACTTTTGCTGTGTAGTCTACCCCTAACAGCACTTTTACATCAAGTAAAAAAGGTGATTCGGACTTTTCCAAGTTAAGGCATGTAGGTTCCTGTTGGAAAGAGCTTGTAATTTAATAGAGAGAAGAGGCCAGAAATTCAGTGTGTGCATTTTCATGCTAATTACCACAAGTGTTATCTTTTCCAAAGATTCTGCTATCTCAAAAAGAGTTTCATCATGTATGCAATGCTAATAGCTGAGTTTCCTCACCACTGCTATCTCACGTCCTCCTCCTTTTGCCACTGCATTGTAAGTGCCCTAGGCCACAGTGCATGTCTGTGGGATCAGTGTTGTATGTCTATATATTGTTATTCTTCAATATTGTTGTTGAATTTATTCTTAGCAAACCTTGGCTGATTATGTTTTGTTCATTTGTTACAAATCTGTGGTAAACTCAACTGTTCACTTCATAAGATACACCTGTTCAACTGCTCGAACTCAAATATCTAATCAGTTAATTACATGGCAACAAGTCAATGCATTTAGAAATGTACTCTTAAATAATTGGAGCTAAGTTGAACCATATAGGTCTTCAGTTTGTCCCATAGGGGAACCCATTGTGGTGCTAGAATCCCCAAGACACGGATCTGCCTAGAACCCTGTATGATAGGATTAAATGGTAATTGGTAGAACCTAAAATGTTCCACATAAAACACTCCGTAAAGCGCCTAGTATACTACAGATTCCTGACCTGGCACGCGCCAAAGTGACGTCATGGAAGTGCCGTAACTATATACTCGTGCGTGGTGCTTGCGACACAAGTTGTAGTCTTACCTAACAGAGGTGTCGCAACAGAGGAGAGGCTACCAACTTTGATATTTTCACGGACTAGAAGAAGAAGAAAAAGGTAAACGATGGCAGAACTGGCAGCAGCTTTGACGTTAATGTCAACAGTGGCTAAGATTATCTTAACTTTGTTGTTATGAACCATTTACAGTTTTATTATGAACCATTAACTGTGTTATTTTAAATCGTTTACTGTGCCCTCGAACTCGTCAATGCTTCCCGTTTCCGCTTTGTCGCGCGCCACTGGAAGAAAAAAAAGTGGTGTGCGCCCTTGGCTTGCGCGCTCGAAATCCCCGCGCACCAGCAAAATCTACACCTGTGCGGGTGCGTTAACTATACTGTAGGCTTAAAGGGTTCTACCATGAACCCCTTTATCAGTTTAACGTTCTTCATATAACCTTCGATGAATAATTCTACCATTAATCCTTTTATTTGTTAATAGTTATTCTGAGAACCCTATAGGCCGAGTGCAGAAAGGACCCCTTTATTGGTGAAGGGTTTATCCTAGAGTAAATGGTTCTAAGGCTGTGTTCAGTTAAATTCTTAAATGTTGCACATAGAAATTCAACTACAGCGCAAATCACAACAGTTTAACAATTTTAGACCTAGACTATTTAGTCAGAGATACGGCCTAGGGCAAAGGGTTGTAATTCAGAATAGTATTTAATAATGAATAATGAAGTTCCATATACATACAGTAAGTCAGGTCAGCAGCGTTCGGTACACAAGATAGCTCAGAACAACAAGATCAGTTTCCAGGGATAAACAGGCCAGGCAGGGTTCAGTACACAGATAGTTCCAAATGGTACAATACCTGGTTCCAGGGAGAGTTAGGAGGCAGGCAAGGTTCAATGCACAGAACGGCTCTAGGGTAAAGGTACAAAAGAGCAGAATCCAAAAATGTGGTAACAAGGCAGAAACAAGTCAGAATCCTTCCAATATAGACCAAAACAGGGCGCGCTCAGTAACTTGAAAGAAACTAACAATACCGAACAAGGAACAGAACAAACAGACACGCCTCTATACTAACAAATAACAAGAAGCAGGTGATCTGAATTTGTGTGATTGGGATCTGGGCTTGAGGGATGCGTTCATGGGATCCAGGGTGTTGGGAAGTACGGGTGTCCGGGGATGGGAATCTGTGTTGTGGGGTGTGTTTATGGGGGATCAGGATGTTGGAGATTGCTGGTGTCCAGGGAGCGTGAACACAAAAGGGCATACAAAACTCCATGGTGATTACAGACTCAACAATCATACCTATCTACACAGTGTTCCAAGTTTTTATGCAAATTATATGTTACACTGACTTTCCTAACTAGTCGATGCAAATGACTGTCAGTATAATTTTCAAGTCACCAGCCGTTAGGTTATTAGTCAAATTTTATTGAACAAACCACCCAATGAAGACAGTATTTTATTCAAAAATAAAAATCTCAAAATGCACTGTTCCAAATTATTATGCACAACAGAGTTTCAAAACATTTAATAGGTTGTAAATAACTGAAAATGGTCATTTGTGGAATTTGCAGCATTAGGAGGTTTATTTACTGAAATCAAAAGCTATTTCAATCAAACACATCTTAACAGGGCAAGTTACATGTTAACATAGGACCCCTTCTTTGATGTCACCTTCACAATGCTTGCATCCATTGAACTTGTGAGTTTATGGAGAGTTTAATTAATTTAGATTCTACTTGAATTTCTTTGCATGATGTCAGAATAGCCTCACAGAGCTGCTGTTTTGATGTGAACTGCTTCTCACCCTCATAGGTCTTACGCTTGAGGATGCTCGAAATGTTCTCAATAGGGTTGAGGTCAGGGGAGGATGGGGGCCACACCATGAGTTCCTCTCCTTATATGCCCATAGCAGCCAATGACACAGAGGTATTCTTTGCAGCATGAGATGGTGCATTGTCATGCATGAAGATGATTTTGCTATGTAAGGCACAGTTCTTCTTTTTGTACCATGGAAGAAAGTGGTCAGTCAGAAACTCTATATAGTTTGATTAGGGTTGGCCAAATAGTAGGTTTACTGCAAGCCACAAATGTATTATTTGAAAATTAGTTTTTTATCAAACACTTCAAATATGATAGATTAATTTGAAAGGCAGACAATATTTGCCTACTGTATGAAAAAGTTTATTAAAACAGTTAACCCCATCAACATGTGTTTATGTGGAAGAGGGAGTACTTACATTTTGAAGGGTTCTATTTAAAACCATACTTGTCTAACAAAGATTATTTCTTGACAATCTAAGACAATCGGCCAAGAACCCTTTCTATCCTAAGTGGTTTGTTTAATACAAAAGGATATAGAACACTTTGCCTAGCATAGAACCCATATCTTCCAAAAAGGGTTCTTCAGAGGAAAACCATTCTTGTTAGAACCTTTTCCATTTTTAGATACATTTTTGAGTGTACTGGTTGGAGAAACAAAAAAGACCTCTAAATAAAGAACCTACTAAAAGCCACAATGAGCTCTGCATTCTGGTGCGTAACGCTTCACATTGTTTTCATGAAGACATGCATTTGATCTAATTGAAAGCTAAACCCTTCATTTCTGCTGAATGCTTCAAAAAAACAATAGGCTGGAGAATATGAAGTGCTTCTGGAAATGCTGTGGTCTGGCAGAGGCTTAAATCCACATTATACAGAAAGCCTGAACAGGATAGAGATGGAGACCATCTACAAACAAACAAACAAACAAACAAACAAACAAACAAACAAACAAAAAAACAAACAAACAAACACACACATTCACGGACAGACATGCACACTCCTACAAACAAGGGCTATTGAAAAACAGATTCACAGCCTGGTCGGGCATTCATCTACACTGTCTGGCTCTCCCGACTCCATGGGTCCATCATTCCCTGCAGAGTTTAGCATGCTACAAAAACAGCCAGTGGGGGACTAACAATAAAGAAGCATGGTTTGTGGTTGTATGGATTGAAGAGAAAGAAAACAATGCTTGCACTGGCAATGTCATAACCTACATCATGTTAATGTGTTCAAACCTGGATGGGTTGGCTGCTAGCCAGTTTGCCCTATTATACCTGCGTGGCTGCCCTTATCCTTATGTTAGATATCCTGTCAGTGCGTTTATGTTCCTTTAACTCCAAACTGCACTGAACTGGAACAGGGTACATATAATGTAGAAGTACTGTATGTAAATATAGACAGTGTTTAAACAGCTTCTGTGGAGGTGTAATAGAATAAGTCGAACTACTACAGTACCAGAATGTCAAGATAACAGCCTTGGTGACAACACCTACTAAACTCTGCTCTCCTTAAGAAGTGCTCTCCTTAAGAGTCCAAGTCTCTATCCCACTGAGCAAAATATTTTGAAAGACGCCTTTTCAACATCTATTCAACGTCTTTTCAACCACAAAGACGTCTTTTCAACGTCTTTTCAACCTTAATTACTTCGAGGGTAAATACACTCCACGTGCAGATGGTGAGCCGAGTTTAGCTAGCTAGCTTTAGCTTGCAAAACGCAGACCCTGTATCTGTCCCAGTAGTCACACTGGAACTTAGCTACACTATATGACATAAAGTATCTGGAGTAATGTTGGAGGAGGGATGGTCTGTGGCTACTATTCTGGGCGTTGGCTAGGCCCCTTAGTTCCAGTGATTGGTCATCTTAATACAAATACATTTTAGACATTTTGGGGAAGGGCCTTTCCTGTTCCAGCATGACTGTGCCCTTATGGAAAAAGCGGGGTCCATAAAAGACAGGCTTCAACCAGTTTGGTGGGGAGGAACTCTAGTGGCCTACAAAGCGTCCTGACCTCAACCCCATTGAACCCATTTTGGCTGAATGGGCACAAGTTCCCAGAGACATACATATTACAAAATCTTGTGGAAAGCCTTCCTAGAATAGAGATGTCTGTTATTGCTGGAAAGGGGTCCCCCACCACCATATTACAGCTCCATATTACAGTAATGGCCATAGGTTTGGAATGGGATGTCCAAGAATCTTGTTTGGTGTGATGGTCAGATGTCCCCATAATTTTGTCTGTATAGTGATGTCTTCTGTCTGATGTTGGCCACAGCTTAATCTTTACAGTTTTGTTATTGAGTACACACATCCACCTCAAATTGGCTCCTACAGTTCATAGTGTTCAAGTGTACAGCATGTAAAAAGTCTATGGCTAAATCCAAATATGCATACTACATACTAAAAGTAGGTACTACGCAGGTGGTGGTAAAGTACGTACTAGTAGTATATAGTAAGCGAGTATGCTAGCATGGGGATATACTAACACGTCATTACGTCGCATCTAAAATTAGACCACTTCCACAAGCGATGAAGCCCGCAAAGTTTGAACATTAAACATTTGGCACAACCTGTTCGCATTTAATTTAAAATGTATTTAATATTGCTACAATAACCAAAAACTCATGTAATGACACGTTTATTATTACCTAACTTTTGGATACTTACATTTAAACACAGCCAAAGAAGAACTTCGGCTTTGGGAAACCCCTCCTATTCTGTGTTGCAAAGGATTGTGGGCTATATCAGCCCAAAAAGCATGCAGGGTTGCATACTTCGAAAATCCCCCGGAAATAGTAGGACATCCGGGGACTATTGACATACTACATTTGCGTACTATGGTTTGGGACATACTAATCGTAGTCTAGCATACTATTTAGTATGCATATTTTGCGTATTGAGACGCAACCTATGTCAGGGAACCAAGTTGTTGTTTGTGTGTGTTCCTATGGTCAGTGTATTTGTGTCTGTGCATAATAATGTGAGTTTTTGTGTTGTGTGAGTGGGCCAACAATGTGTATTGATTAATGATAAAAAAATGAAGGACAATATTGGTTGTGTTGCACAATCAATAATAAAAAACAAATAACAAGATCTTGCTTGTGCTTTTGTTCAATCACATAAATAAATGAATAACTAGATATTGCTTGCAATCAAACAATTACCTGTAGCGTGTTCTGTGCTCACACAGAGAGATGCCTTGTTTGTGATGAGTGTGATGTGTGATGTCAGCGGTGTGTATGATAAGATGTGTGTACAGGTGCGTGTTTGACTGTGTGTTTCAGAGAGAAAAAGTGAATTTGACAGAAAGTATGTCATTATCTGTCAAATTCTCTAAAAATAAATTCAAAACCTTGACTTCAACTAATGTTGTTAAAGCTGTCATTACTACAGTCTTATGAAAGAGACATTTTAAACAAAACACTTTGGCCTGCAGATTCACCGTTCACTGCCAGCAGATGTTGAAACACAATAATGTTGTCATTACAAACCTACAAGTGTGGATCTTTTCGCTGTCTTCTGTGGCAGTACTGAATTCAGGAACAGAGATGAAAGTAGAATCTGTCCAGAGAAGCACGTAGTATTTGTGGTAATTACCCCTGACTGAGAGACCAGCATCTGTGTCTCAGCATCTGTAGCCGCAGGACACACACACACACACACACACACACACACACACACACACACACACACACACATCGTACATGTCAAAGAGATGCTCATCTGTTGGATGTTAAACATCAGCTGGGAAAGCAAGCATCTCAGTTAGCATTACTAATTGTCATTTAAGTCAGGCATAAGATCTATATCATCCCTCAGAAAAGGTATTGCACTTTTGATCATCCATAACACAGAGATGGCTGTGAGAGTGCTCAGTAGAGGACGCACTGGTAAAGTTGATCTGTTAAAATAGCTTAACTTTCAGAGTTTATTCACAGCCTAGAACCACAATGTGTCAGATTACTTTATACTGGGATCACCAGTGTCTTTCCTCAATCCAGCAAGACTCCTGCTGTTTATTGTCACATCAAAACCATTTTATGATGTAGACCACAAGGCCGATGACAGATGTAAAGGTTAGTCAGGGAGCTATAAACGCTTATACTTATGAAGGTCAGCATCGTTTTGTGTCTTTTTATTTGTGTCATGACTTTTCCCATGTTGACAGATGACTAAAGGAGTTTGTCTCATCACAGATTTATGACCAAGTGAAACAGGAAATTGTGGAGAAATCCCAGATTTTTGAGCATTATTATTATTATTTTTACTTAACATTTGTTTGTCTTTGAACAATTTTACCTAATTTGAAATTTTGATTTCTCTTTAATTTTGAATGTATGATTAAGGTAAAATAAATAAAAATATCATATTTTGCAAATCTTTACCACAGGGGTCAAAAGGTCTGCAGAGTATTGTATACAAATTCAATTCAGAACATACAAGGACTGTATCACTATAAAGAAGGAGTATTAAACTCTTACACTCTGAGGGACTGGGGAAGCTGGTTTTCTGTTCTACCTTATCATTACTTGCACCCAACTAGGGAACCATGTCTAGATAAGTCTCAGATCAGAGTGTTGAAATGGAAAAAAACGGAGTGGAACTGGCTTTGAGGTCCAGAGCTGAATAGGCCTGTTATAAAGAAAGATGAGAAATGTTCAGGAACTTGCAGAACCTCTTCAACCTCAGCGCTGTAGAATTACATTTTCATTAAGACGAGCTCTGTGCCTTCATTGGGCTTGGTGGGCTTCGAAATGGATCTGCCATAGAAATGGAATGATTAGAAATGCCATTCCAATTCAAATCAATGTAGCAGAATGGTCAGAGCAGCAGCCATTTTGTTGTGTACTAATCGAACGACCAAGCGAAACAGCTCAATGAGGTTTCTACTCATTCCATTTCTATGGGATCCGCCCTCTTAGCTTGTTTCAAATCTGTCTGGACGGGCTTTAATTAACTCTGTCTGACTGTTTGACTCTGACTCTAGGGCAGCGGGCCAAAACGATTCACTCTGGTTACCTTTCATCATTTCATCTTTCCTACTAATATGGTATAATTCTGTACATTAATGATATCTGCCTTAGAACCCAACATGACAATTAGACACCTTTCATAAGCATATTTCAATGACCGATTGAGGAAAACCCTTAGCAACATGCCTGTAGAGTAACATAGACACACCCTACCTCTGGTCATTAATGAAGAACCCAGGATTTTAACTGGAACTTTCCTCATGTCTGCTGACACAAATTGCTGTTATAGCTGTGTAGTTTTAGTCACATGAGTATAGGAGAGAGAACTGTTTGGTAATTTAGCAAACAATGAACCCTGAGGAAGATAGCGTTGTAAAGAGATTGATGATAAGCCTCCATACCAGCTCATATTATTTCCTAATTAATCCAGCTTGGACTCTGTAAACTCCATTACTAGAAGGCAATAAGATCTTACTAGAAGGCTGAACTCAAAACATTCAGAGGCTACTTTGTACAGTAGTTAGTTGTAGTTTGATAATTAATAGGCAAGAATCATTGGTTTGATGGTGGTATTGTAAATAGGCAACATGATCATTGGTTTGATGGTGGTAATGTAAATAGGCAACAAGATCATTGGTTTGATGGTGGTAATGTAAATAGGCAACAAGATCATTGGTTTGATGGTGGTAATGTAAATAGGCAACAACATAATTGGTTTGATGGTGGTAATGTAAATAGGCAACAACATCATTGGTTTGATGGTGGTAATGTAAATAGGCAACAACATCATTGGTTTGATGTTGGTAATGTAAATAGGCAACAACATCAAAGTCTCATTAAGGCATGACGTCTTAAACCACAAGGTAATATGGGATTTTTCCAGCCTTGCCTAAAACAAAACGTATCATAGTTAATTCAGATAATGGAACTACTGTAACCCAAATAGCAAATACATTTGTCTGGTGCGGTGCTGATTAAGAGTACATTTTACTGTCACATTCGGATTGAGTTTTGGTGTAAAGTTCAGAGGCCAATAGCTAGCTTAGCATTTATACTAATTAACTATTTAAACTCCTTCTGAAAAATACATAATGTTATGACACGATTTCTGAGTCCTGCGTAAATCCTGTGTCCTGCAGTGTCCATCCCAGTCAGTGGAGTGGAGATTAATGGACAGTGTCTAATCTGATTACGATGGACACACTGTAGAGCGTGTTCAGATACAGGGTTAGAGACAGTGGAAGGAACAGGCAGGTGAAACTGTCTCTCCCAGGGGCTGCTGGGTAATGCGAGCTGACAGGATGTGCATCTGAAAGAGCCAGTACTCTGACAGGTTGGCCGTCTGCAGCGGTGTGGGTCACCACCACACACGTCAAGCCCCGTAATGCTTAGTAACAACCTCCCGTCCAAAGACAAGGCTATCACAGGGATAACACAATGAGTCACATCGAGGAAAGCGCAACGAAATCAACAAAGTAGAGCACGAGGTGTGGGGGGTGGAGTGGAACAAAACGTCACCTTCCTAGGAAGAAAGCATTTTGTTGGCATTTGACTTAACACATTTGTTGTTATGATGAGACACCATTTGTTAAACTCTGAAATCCAGAGTTGATAAGGCTTAAGGCAGATGAGACTTTACTAAGTAGCGAGACAGCACACCATAATATTATTCTCTAAAATGAAAAGATCAGAACTAGATAGCCTGTACATCGCCTCCAAGCACAAAAAGTACATCACATCTGAGTTCAAAAACACAAGCTTCTCTGTAGGCGGATAAGTGATTTCTTTGAGTGTGGGCAGTTGAGGAATATCCCGCTTTGCAGTTTGACACGAGCACAATGTCGTTGCACGGCTGTAAGTGAGGACTGTCAGATGTGACTAAAGGGAGCAGATAGGGGCGCGGGTGGGAGAAATATGGCATGGCAAGGGGAACGCCAGTCTGAGAGCAGTTTAATTACGAGGCATGTGGATATGATCTGGAACTCAGGTGTACCAGGGGAGGACAGGCTGTCCCAAGCTGTCACCACCCTTGCTGTCTCTTGGCAACAACATCGCTGCTCTGACATGGGCACAGTGCTCACACACAAATAAAAGCATGAAAACACACTGGTTTTAACATTATGCAGAACAAAGGCAAATAGCAACAGTAGAAATCCTAGCGTCCTCGGCCCCTTACACAAATTACTTGAAAATAACGAAAGGATCCGTGATCCCCTCAAGAATTGATGGGTGCCAGACAGTTTGACAGGAAAAAGTGGGAGGAGACAGAAGAGTGGTTTTAGGGCAAAATAATGTAAGGAGACATAAGACAGTGTTATTGTGGTCCTTGCAGCTGAAACTGATGTGGATCCCAGGACACAACAAATTTCCCCTGACAGATTTGTGTTGAGATTCGTTAACATGTGATGAATGTGTTGACCAAGACTTTGGGCACTTGCAGTTATAGTCAACTAGTCATTATATGCCGCGACATTTGAATACATTTCAGGAAATAGACAAATAATTTAAAATAGTCATACTTTATTTCATAAACAATTATCTAAATCCATCTTGGGTAACACAGTTAAGATATAAAATGCTCTAAAGTAATGTAAACAACAATATGGGCCATTTCATTCTTGTCCTTAAGGTTGATGCAACACTTCTGAACTAATTTGCATGATTATAAACTACTGTATGTAGCTAGCCAGCAGTCTGAAGAAAAAAACTTAAACAGCATTGTCCAAGGCTCTGAAATCTATTGATGTTTCCAGACACTTATGTATTGGCAGCATTTGCTACATTATGGTAATGGCAGAGAGAGGATAATCTGAACTTTACTAACAAGGATTTTAGTTTCATACTACACTAGTCATCTTGTAGTGGATGCTAATATGAAATCCACTTTATGTGGGAAATTTTTTTGGACAAATTATGACAAGCACTTCAATTTAAGTAACTATACATAAAAAAAATACAACATTTGGTTCATAACAGATACAAAATCCCTCCAATTAAAATATTGAGTGGAATACAATCTTTATTGGAAGACTTGTTATGCCCACATGGGTAGATTATGGTGTCAACTTTCAACACAACTAGATATTGCAAACATTGTGCAAACAAATTATGTACAATTTTGTGCTGCAATTAGTGCTTTTCTAGTTCTAAAAAATATTAAATTTGAACTTTTTGTATTTAACAGATTTTTTTTGGAAAAATGGATCCACCAAATAACACTACAACAACAGAGAATTACACAATATTCCATTAGGATATAATGCTTTGTAGATCACACTTCAGTTAAAAATGCTTTTGTTAAGAATACACAAAAATGCACACATCACAAAAGCCATTCACATAGTAATGTAATGTTGTATATAAACACATACTGTATGCTATGTAATGTAATGTGGCAGGTAAAAATGCAACATTCGCTGACCTGGTTTCCTTGTCCCTGTACAGAATTTTCACAAGGACTCTGTACAGGACGTCGCCTTCCTTTCTCACTGGTGAAGTAAAAGCTAATATAAGTGAGACTCTAAGGACAGATGGGTGAAGAAGATCTGTTGGTCAAGAAGATGTCCACGACTGTGCTGTGTTTTCTGTGGTGTGCCTGAGACAAACTGTGCAATCCAGACTGTGTGCCCTACTACAGTAGTGGCGATGCTACTTTAGTTCTGTGGGACAGGACAGGCTGCGAGTACAAACATTGGCCAGGCAGTGACGGACAAAAGTGGATATGGTGGTCTGTGTGACGCATCATGATCTTTTGACCTATAGAGAACTGTAAACAGAGCTGTCCCTTCACATACACTGAGCTTAATTTGGGGACTGAAGTTGAAATCCTTCCTTTCTTCCCAGATCAGTTAGGACTGTGGTTCATCCAGTGAAACACAAAAACTGTGACCCAAAGTGCTCTTTTTTGCTAGCTTGATTTTCCGAAAATTGTCCCTGATATCCAGAGGATGGCTCAAATACACAAGAGTTCTGCTGTTATGAGGTCACCAAGGAGTAGACCAAACTGGAAGAAAAAGAGGGAGGGGAGGCACAGGAATATAAATCAATGACCTACACAGTAAATCATTGGACCAATGAGACAAAAAAATTACTGTTAACGGTGTCAAAAACAATTAGATCATAAACAGGTCCTTCGCACTTAATAAGCATTCAAATAAGAAGAATCAAATCCTTGTGTTAAAGTGTTCTTGATACGGGCAACTCTCCTTACTGTGTTTGTGCTGTGTGTCTGTAAATCCACGCTTAGTTAAGTATTTAATATCGTAGTGGTTAATGTGTTCAGACTCTAGAGCCAATGCCTGGGTGCCTGCCAGATTCACTGTGACTTCGGCTGCTGTGTCTTTATTTACAATATTCTATACAGAAAGTCTGTAAGCAAACCTGTGAGAGGCTTTGCCCCAATACTATTTGGACATTTTTATTACATTAACCAGTCTGTTAGTTAATTTGATAATAGGAAAAGGTCCTGCTGCCAAAATACTGTAATGAAATTTTGATTAACATGAGTACTTCATCCAAAGGCATAGGAGGAGGGGGGGACGGTGGGACAAGTAATGAGAAAAGTAAATTTGTCCCCACAATAATAAGATTATACTTTGTGTCCACTTAATATCAAACTCGCTCCTACGGGCTTGCCTTCATATAATTCAAATTTCAATTAAAATGACCAATTAATATTGTGCATTTTCAACAAAAAAAATTACACTTTGTTGATATTGTGAATATACCAAAGTTAAAGGAGGAGTTCAGTATAAGTTGTTGTTTAACAGTTCCTAACCATGAAAGTAGTTAGTAGGCTTCTCTCAAGCCTCATTTTTTCCCCCAGGAACAGCTTTCCGGAGGACAACAAAAAATTACCAGTGAATGTTCTAAGACAAAGACTCATTGTCTGTCGTTTGTCTCTTGACCTTAGTGCTGTTTTTCACACCATTGATCATCATATTGTTTTGCAAAGATTGAAACCCATATTGTTCTGTAGTGTTATTGCCTAGTTTAGATCTTATCTATTGGAAAGGTATATTAAATAGTACCTGTGGATGGTCTGTCCAAAAACAAATCAAAGTTATGTTTGGGTGTTCCTCAAGGTTTTGTCTTGGAACCACTTTAGATTTCACTAGATGCTGCATCTTGGTGAATGCATTCAGAAACACAATGCAGAAAACACATAGCTGTACACTTCAATAACAATGACGAAGCCTCAACATGTTCTACCATGTAAACCTGTGAAGTACCTAAGCATTACTCTCGACTCTGTCAATATTTTAATGGATTCATAACTCCTATTCAAGAGCAACTTATTTCCATCTCTGAGACAATGGACTTGGTCTCCTAGTTGTTCCTAAAATGTCTACACATAAAGCTCAAGGCCCTGCATTGCATCATTTTTTGCATTATAGAGCAATTTTTTGTGGATTGATCTGAAATTCTTATAAGAGACACAGTCCGAACATTTCTCTTATCTCTTCAGTAGGGCCTATGACTGAGTATCGTCTTGCCCATGAAGCTGGATGACAAGGCACTGTGTTGACAAACCACCCCTGCTCTCTGCCTGGGTGGGCTACATCATCTCCACTGGGATACCCAATCTATAGTGCTCTTAGCAGACTCGGTCAGGCTTACTGGTGGTCCCTCATAACATCCCCAAAAGGCTGTATCATATCATGCTTTTTTCAACATCACTGACAGGCTTTTTCTGTCTGTTGTTGTGACCCCTGGTGCTTGCGTGGTGTCACAGACGTCTGTGGGCTATACTGTTTCTGGGTGGTTTATGGTCTGTTGGTTTCCCGTCGGATGTCTAGGGCTTTGCCTGGCAAAGTTATTTTCTGCCTGTTTGGCACTCTCTCAGTCCCTAGTAGCTAGGCAGCAATAGGCAATGTGCAGAGGAGTCTATAGTCAGTCTGTCCTGTTGTAATGTGTCCTGTCTTATCTGGTATCTTGTTGGATCTTAAGAAGAACTTAGCCCTAGAAACTCAGGATTACATTACTCAGGATTACATTACTCAGGCTTACATTACTCAGGATTACATTACTCAGGATTACATTGCTGACAACTCCTAAGTCCACCTGGTAGTGTTGCTGATCTAGATTCTTCCTGAAATCTTCTTCTGTCGCTGGCTACAGCTGGGTGCTGCTTCTTGAATTTACTAAATCGCTAATTTTAACATTTGAAAATATTAATGAACTGTGTGGCATTATAATGTAATGTACTGTTAAAATCAGAGGACTGTTGATGGGAAAATGGCTTAGTAAAATATAATTGATTGATTTGATTGACTACAATGTAATAGTATGTGTCTAAGCATGCAAAAACAGGTTGTTCTCATGGCGATAGATAAACAATCGTACAAAACAAGACATTTGTACACATGTATGTTTCCGGAGCCATGGAAATGTAAAGCCTCTGACATTTACGAAACATTAAAATATAAAGTTTAATTTAACCTAACCCTAACCTTAACTTCAATAACCTAACATGTTAAGCCTGAACTAAACTTTACCAAAAGTACTTTAAATTGTAACTGATTGGTCTATTCTTCGAAATGTTCCAGTACAATGGCAATACGTAAATACAAAACGTATGAAAGTTCACATTTGAATGGCCATATCCTTAAGTCTGTCTACGTGATGCAGCAAAATGTCCGTTATGTACAGTTACCCACGTATTGCCATGAGAACAGGCATCTATCACATCTAGTTGGACGCTTGAAAAATTTGAATCCACTCGGGTGTCCAAAGCCAATAGGACGTGTGAATAAAGCAAGCTTTTGAAGCGAAATAGTCGCACGATCAAGGAAAAATTTGCTTCCTATGGGAGGGGCAAGTGCCAAGTGATGGTCTGTTTGCAAGATGGCTGATGTTCATCGAGCATTCATCAAGAGAGTCACCGCTCTGTATTTGCTCTGGAGAGCAGAATGGTCCTTTTTATTCCTGTCTCAGTAGAAATATGAACTAGTGTCATATACTGTAAGTCAGTATGACTGCTCACTGCCAATATCAGCCGTTCCTCCATGTTGAATGAATGTTGATAAGTCCGGGAGTTCATGTCATATCACGTGACTTCAATGATATCACGTGACTTCATCAAGTGACAGCAACAAGCAGGCTCCTGATTGGTTAACATGGCGCAAACAGTCGCAGAAGTAAAAAATGTTCAACTCGGGCGTCAGACGCAAATTCGCTTCAAACGTGTGAATGCACAAAAAACACCAAATGAAATCACTTGTGCGTAACGCGTAACTCAATTTGCCTCTTTCACGTGAACTTGATGCGCAAACGATGTGGAATCACGACCATCGCGCCGCGCTAAATGCCTCTATCACACCATGGACCTCCAGACGTTCATAAATGCGCCCTTACATTGACTTAACATGGAAATCACTCGCTCCAGATGCTCAATTCGCGTTCGGTCTGAACGTAGCATTAGAATCTTATCTTATCAGATGGCCTTGGCTAGTTGTTATTCCCAGTTTCACTCAGTAAGCCTTATCTGTGTCTCCTGTCCTATTAGTAACATGTCCTGTTAGTTTGAATGGCATTATACATTATACTACCATTCTAAACTGTTTAAACTGTATTTATAACATGCTCATATAGAATTAAATGCTTATATATAAATTAATACATTTGAGAAATACCATTGCATAAATACCATTGCAAAAGTAATCTAACTTAAAAAAAAATGCTAAATATGAATAAATAATAGTATAGGGGTGTGTGTACATTTGGAAATATACAATATCTCCAAATGACCTGAAATCAACTTTTTGGTCTGATTTGTTTTTTAAGGTGATTACAAAAATATACTTTTCCCCATTACGTTTGACTTGAGATGTTTGTTATCTAGTGTATTTATCTAAATGTAGCTAAAGTTTGCAATGGCAGTTTAAAAAAAACATGTTTTCTCTATGCCCATTTAGGACTACCGCTATCCTCTAGCCGATGTGGAACTAATCCCTGTTGCTGTACTAAAGCCTGAGCTAGGTTATAAATATTAATGTTTCCTAATGTAATGGAGGCACAATAAATGGTACAATGAGTATGGAGGCCTGGATGTGTCATACGAAGGGCTGTGTTAGAGAGGACCAGAGGCAGTTAAGGCTGGTGATGAACTCTCCATCAGCCCCATATTGAATAACCCCTCTTCACTGCACTCAATGTGTCTAAGACATCATAACTAGGCCACATCTATGGCACAAACATCTGTATTACTACCTAATTGTTATGTAAACGAAGACTGGTTCAATCATCTGGATCAGGTGTCCTAGCACAGAAAATTATCTTATATTACGATATACTATTAGAGTAAGAGATGTGAATGGGATCACATGTCATCTCGCCACTGCTTTTCTGAACAGAGTTGATACAAACGTCCTTGCCGCCAGCTTGTCGTCTGTCTGACTGTCATCAAGGTTGTTTAAATTCACCCCGTAGCTTGGCTTCCACAGGCAAATATAGCATATACCTCAGTGAGGGCTTGTCATGAATGTTTACAATGTATGGGGCCCTGTTTTCTTGTCAGAGCCCCTCAGTCATTTTTTGTTGTATTAGATTTAAACAATTGTTTAGCTAATGAACACTTTTTCTTCTTTGGCTCTCAGCGGAGGCGGTCGCATTTTTCTCCCTCTCCCTTCCCTTATCTTCCCTGCTTGCTAAAGTGTTGATCTCTTCAACTGTCTCGTCCTTGTCCTGTACTCAGAGCCTCTCACAGCTGTGCTCTCCAAACTGAGGAAATTATGGATTTGATTAACTGGTCTCTAAGCGCAATTGACACCATA
>JACXGM010005489.1:0-35041 GCA_016801145.1 Umbra pygmaea | reverse complement strand
GGGCGGTGTGTGGACATGGCGGTTTCATGCGTTTGGGCGGTGTGTGGACATGGCGGTTTCATGCGTTTGGGCGGTGTGTGGACATGGCGGTTTCATGCGTTTGGGCGGTGTGTGGACATGGCGGTTTCATGCGAGTGGCTGATTTCCATTTGTGCCCTGGGAAAGATTTGGATGACTCCTTTATAGTGACAGCCTCAATGTGTGCAGTCATTGTTGGAGATTGTACATGCCATTAAACCATCAGAATTATTTAATCCCTGTTGCAAATCTGATGTATTGTCAGAATTTAGACTTTCAGCTGTTTGCAATGAAAAAATAAAACAAAAGCAATTGAAATGGCTCAACACAATGAGTTCTTCAAGCGGTTTTTCCATACCCAACTGAAAATGCAACTCACAATGACTTCTCCAGTCTCAAAATTATTCAACCCCCTGAATAGAATTCCTCACAACAGCACAAATATGCAAAATAGGTGTTGTCTCAAGCACACAAGATGCAACTAATCAAGGGCTTCATTAGTTGCATTGGATGGGGCAGTTAAAGGAGGCTATTAACGTGTGAAAAACCCTTGAGTTACTGCAAAAACCGGCAGCAAGACTTGGTGTCAACAGACCGTGAGGCTTCAGTGAGCACAGTAAGGCACATACTAAACGAAGTAGGTTTCCATGCCAGAACTCTAAGACGTACACCACTACTGACTCAAAATCATATAAAATGCCACAGAGGTTTTGGGATTGTGTTCTGTGGAACGATGAACCAAAACTGGAACTTTGCTGTGATAGATCAGTGGTATGTCTGGAGGAAGAAGTATGAAGCATGCGCTGAAAAGTACACTCTGTCTTCAGGGAAGCATGGTGGTGGCTCGGTGGTGCATTTGTTTTAAGGTGAGTTTATTGATTATTTTTTGATTTATAGTAAATCCTCTTCAGTGTGGGTGAATTTCTTTCTCTTAAAAGCAATGGATTCATTAAAGTATCAGGAAATCCTATTAGAAAATGTCATTCTGTCTGTGAGGAAGCTGAAGCTTGGGTGTCATTGGACCTTCCATCAGGACAAAGATATCAAAGCATACCTCAAAGTCCACCAAGGCTTGTTTGCAGAAGAAATCCTGGAAGATTCTACAGTGGCCATCGGTCACCTGACTTGAACCCCATAGAAAATCTCTGGTGGGATTTGAAGAAGGCGGTTGCAGTATGCAAACCTAAGAATATTACTGAACTGGAGGCCGTTGCTCATGAGGAATGGGCAAAGATTCCTCAGGAACACTACCAGAGGCTGGTGTCTGGTTATGCATCTTGTTTGCAGCAGGTCATAACAGCATAAGAGTGTTCTACTAAGTACTAAATATCCTTGCCATGAAGAGGTTGATGAAGAGACTGGAGCAGTCATTATCATTTGCAATTGAATTTGAGTAAACCACTAAAGGCATTTAGTTGTTTTGAGCTATTTCAATTTGTTTGATTTGTTCTTTGCAAACAGCTGAAAGTCTGTACATTTAGCAAATAAACCTGATTTGCAGTGGGGGTTAAATAATTTTGACTACAGCTTTATTATTATTATTATTATTATTATTATTATTATTATTATTATTATTATTATTATTATTATTATAATATACACCATTTGGATTAATGTTTTGAAATCCTTAACCTAAAGAACAATTTCTGAAACTAAAGATTTTATTTTTATTTAAAATAATTATCACCAACTAATATGTAGCGGTGATAATCATCATAAGACACACTACCTAAAGCAACAGAGCTTTTAAGTCAGGGGAAGCAAATGTTTTAGAAAGTACCGTATTGTAACTACTTAATTAGATGGCGCTGCAATGCAGATTTATCCAGGCAGTAGCAGAACCATGCAAGTGTGTGCGTGCGTGCATGCGAGTGACTAGTTAAACCAGAGAGAGAACGGCAGGTATGAACGTATTGCTTGTTGACAATTGTCCCTTTTAATTCCAGTACATAGCTACTGTAGTAGTTTTCATTGCATCAGAGAAGCTATAAGTGTTAGTTACTGCTAATGTTGACTGATTAAGAATACAAAACTTTCACACCTGTGCATTTCTACTCCTCCAACTCATTAATAACAAGCTTACCTGTTTGATGCTGTAATCCGGTGTTTCTCAACGGGGCGGTACTGCTCCCCAGGGGGCGTTCCGAGGACGACGGGGGGGCGCTGGATGCAATATTTTGAAAAGGGGGGCATTGAGGTGCTCTTAAGGATCATTTGTTTTAAAGAGCAACTTGCAGGTTAAATTGATAACTGAATTAATAGTTAATGTTTTCAGAAGGGGTCTTTTAAAAAGACATATGTAAGAATTTCTATGTTACACAAAACATAAAGCAGGATTTTGATGAAAATGTGCCCATAATTAGCCAGGCTCTGCCCGGCTAGCAACGCGTCATATGACGTAGGCAGAGGTAAACACAAGCTGCGCTTTGCTCTCTCATTGCATTTGTCGATGTAGAGCAATGGTGAGAGAGCGCAAGATATAGAGAAAGTTTTACAGTAGCCGTAATCGTATCAGCTTAGTTTCACTTTCATTTTCATCCGTAATTTGAGCGTGAATTTGACAGACTACCTCGCGTTACGTCACTTCCGATCTGTGATTTATAGATGTAGATGTTATTGTTAAGTACAATTTTATCTCTAAATATTGTTTTTGGCAGATGTATATTTCTCCAATCTAGTTGTTTTTCATTACTGTACACTTCTATATTGAGGTGTCCAACCTGCAAGTTGCTCTTTAAGGCGAGTTTATTGATTATTTTTTGATGTATAGTAAATCCTCTTCAGTGTGGGTGAATTTCTTTCTCTTAAAAGCATCCCTGAGGGATACACCATAAAATTCATTGTTTTTAATGTCAGCTTGTTTTCCGTTGGAACAATTCCAGGGATTGGCAATTGACACGTCTCCGGGACAAGTAAAATAGTCGGACAAGTAGAATGTAGACTGTACTTGTCTGTATAGAGATTGAGCTAAAATAATTTTTCTGAAAATGGGATGCTTGTGCTGTCTTTATAAAAAATATTTTTATTTTATTTTTTGCCATGAAATCGGTGTGTGTTTGTGATGTGTGCCATCATTTTTTACTTTGTTCTCAAACACAGAATTGCTCCTTCTAGGTACAAAATGGATAGCTAACGTCAGCTGTTGTGCTACTTTTCCAGTGGTTACACTGACAGGCCGCTCTGTTTACACACTGCAACTGCCCATTTGCTGTTAATACTTCGTCAAAGTATTCTAAAGTATGCACATATGAAGGTTTTGATTTATTGCATACACATAATCTATCATAGCGATATTAAAAGTATTTCTTACATTTTTATAGCTCGACAAAACAATTGCATGTTTTATTCAAATGCGTGTAATAACTGTGGCCGAAATGTAATAAGCGAGTGTCAGAAAGAGAGAAGAAACATCACATTTAGAAGCTTTGCGCCAGAGACTATTTATAGTGAGACTTATTCCCATGTTCCTCAATTTCAGACTATTTTATTTACATGCATGAATGTTATTGATTTTGAATTGCTTGAAAAGAATAGTCAGCTTCAAGATAGAGAGTGAAAGAATTTCTCCCCGAAAAAAGGGACTCTGTTACCATCGTAAACTGAAAGCGGTAGCCAAAACCTGTGTCACAGCTTGTCACATCTTATGTCTCGGTCACAAAAGTGAACAAAAATGCAGCAGTTTTCCATGTTACTGCTATTTCAGAATACATACATTATTTCAGAAACTTTTGTCAAACATATTGGCTAAGTAACCTCAGTGACTGGTAGATATGCCAGAGTGACCCAAGATGTTAGTTGTAACTGTGATGATTCTTTACATTGAATTGAATTGAAGCTTTTAAGAGCAATTCAGTTGGCAATTTTTTCTAGATGGCCTAAATTTCCTGGACAATGGCCTTGGTGCCATCTTAAAAATACCTCCCTTAATACAAATTAAAATGTACTGATTTACCATAAATTCCCTGGTTTCTATGTGACATGGGGAGAAATATACTGATTGTTTCCAGGAATGACAGATATGAATGTAAATCACAACACTTGAAACATCTGCTTCCGACAAGTGGCAAATAAAGTTAATGTCAAACCCTGAAACATGATGGTTTGCCATTTCTGGTTAGCTGTTGTTAAGATTTGAATGATTAATTGCTAGCTGTTTCTGATTGGCTTTCTGTTTGTTTCACTGGGAAACTAATACATCTCCAATAAATTGTAATTTGACGTGCGAATCGAAGTGACAAGTCCCATGACTTGGATTTATTTTTCTCCTTAACCTTTCACTGGAAAAACTCAGTTTTAAACTTTAGAAAAAGTTTAAAAGTTTAAAAGACTCTGTCTGTCAAATCCCTATTACAAACTAATTCTATAATTTGTCTATGTTCCTAAATCATTTGAAATAGACGGTCTCCCTCATCAGTCAGCTCTCAGTTAGGAAGAACAGGGTCGAACTAGCGCCAGTGCTATACGGGTCTCTGCAGATTAATGTGTTTTTACTTTGTGAAATAACGATAATTTGCTCAAACTCTTTCACAAGGAAAATCCCAAAATCGTGATGCCCAACTGCTTTTGGTACATTTTACAATATGCAATATATATATTTACAATATACATTTGGTATTATAAAAGTCAGATGGTTTAAAAGTATATTTTCTTACCTCCTATGCTGACAAGGTAGCGACCTTCCAGCTTTTAGTCTGAGTGCGCGTTCAACTGTTCAACATGCAAAAAACTAAATGCAGACTTTACTATGTCAGTAATATATTCTCAGGGAGGATATCAGATTAAGAATGTGTAGTTGATAGGCCGATGTAGGGATGGGACGGTATGACAATTTCATATCACGATTATAGTGACCAAAGTTATCACAATTATCAATATTATCACGGTTTTGTTAAACTGAGATGGAAATGTAAAACAAACTGATACACACACACACACCCTGAAAACATTTCAACAAGTTTTATACTTGGACATCAACAAACAACAAATACAATTAGCAGCTTAGCACTTTTTTTTATTTTACTATAGTCTACCATTTATTACTAAAGCTTACTATCCGATGTGATCATTATGAATTCCCCATAAATTGATGATTGATAATCTTGTTAGAATTAGGCAATAGCTTTACCATCTGCTGAAGTAAATGAAAGGTCTAGTTAACAGGATGATTTTTCACCTATGCTCTGAATTTGACTAATGGCATATTCACGTAACACATACATTACATTCATTGCTATTCATTTGATTTATTGTGATGGCAAACAGAGTATCATCAATAAACTATATATATACTATAAAAAATAGTCCTATTCCTGATACTTGGTAGACTACCAGTTGCTGGCAGGAATATTTTTTGCCTTAAAGGCGTTAACTTAGGCCTACATTGTGGTTTGAATACTGTGCCAGTATACTGTGACTATCTCTGTGGATGGTTCCCATTGCCTGCTGTTTTGAATCTCTCAGATGAAGGAATAGAGTTGACTGTGTGTTAGTGAAGATTTTTTTTTAAGGATGTCGCGAGCAACAGATATGTACTGAGAGTCGCTTGCGTTGGAATGCGTTGTCTGACTTTGTTGAGTAAGACCAGCACACATCGTTTGATATGTTATTTATATTCATTATATTAAATAAATTAACACGTCTAAACGCATCTTATGTTCTATTTTGCCTGCAGCATTTCTCTGTGCGCACGATACATGGCCCCACTACACTTAATAAAACACAGAACAAGAACGTGGAGATTAACTGCTCAATGAGAGTGGGTTGTTATCGTTGCTTTGAGGTAGGCTACTGAAACATCCGCAATCTAATAGGTACTGATCACAAGTAATAAGTTTTAGTAAACAAAACTGTAAGGACACAAATAAAATATATTTTCTATATTAGCTAAGTATATTAAATATAAACAAGACTCAAACTAAGCTAACTAACAAACAAAGTAAGTGTGTTGCTGTGAACTCATGGAGCTCCCGCAATCACCTGCTATTACTGTATCTGGCAGCTCTTACTAACTAAAATGTTGCACAGAGAAAGCGTTTATGGCTTAATTCTTTCGACAAAATACAATCGATCAAAAATAGCATGACTGCCGCAATTGTTTAAGACCTTAGAAAATGAGATTTAAGACTTAAAGACAGTTTTAGACTGTAAATTCTGGAAAACGATATTAAGGCTATTTAAGACTTTAAGGATCTGCGGACACTAATCACATGCAATACTTTATGTCCCTGAAATTATTTCTGTGGTAAAAATAAAAATATGTGTAATAAGTTTACTATGAATTAATACAATACATTATACCTTAAATGTCACCCTTAATATTTTGAACATCATGTTCGTTTGTCTTGGCTGAAATCTACTTGCTGTTAAACGTATCATCCGGATACTTTGCATTAATTACAAGTGAAATAATTTAATATTTCATCTCAAATCAATATTGTTTGTCTAATTATTTGCCCAAATTAGCTTTGGTATTGAAGTAAATGTTTATGCATTCGATGTACCTATAACAGTGGCTGGTTGTCATGAAGATGACAGATTTGACGTGTTTCCCCCTTTTGCAGCGACATTCCTCTGCAGACATGGTGCCCATCCTTGATTAAATTGCCCTCAGTACTCTTGTAATAGCCAAAATATGACCACATCTCAGATTTTGTTCTCTTGGATGGCTGGAAAATCTCCCGAGCGCTGTCAGTGCCTTCTGCCTTGATTTCTCGTGCAAAAAACAATGCGCGCACCTGCGTCCGACTGATTCTGGCTTGACAGGATTTACTGTGAATTTTCAAAATCACGGTAATCAAAGATGGTTATAATGAAAATTAAATTTTAAACAGTATTATTAACCGTATGGACATTTTATTCGTCCCATCCCTAGGCCGATGGTATGTTGTGTTTAGAAACTATTGATGTATGAATTTAAGACTGTGTCTTTTGACATCTTTAAGACGCTGTCTCACTAGCACTTGGCTGGAAAGAAGCACATTGCTTGCTTTTTCTTTCACATTAGCATAGCTGTCAGAAAAGGTGTTTAAAACCACCCAACTGACATTTTGTACCGAAAGCAATTGGGCTTCCAGATTTGTGGGTTTTCTTTGTGAAATATAATTTTTCACGCAAATGATCATTATTTCACAAAGTTTTATCAAATGCATTCATCTGCACAGACCCATATAGCCTATTGACGAAGCACTCGCGCTATGTTGACCCTGTTTTCCCTGAGTTAGAAAGTGATAAGAGAGACCATCAAATACGTACTTCAAACGATGTAGAAACATTGACAAATTATAGAAATTAATCATTAATCCCCTTTTAATGTTGTTTAAACCCAGAATCGTAGAAGTTCTACCACTTGATAGACCAGTTATAAAGCCAGTTCTATTTAAGACTATGTTCTGTGCATGAATAAAAACTTGTTATTGTACTGTTTGTGGTGACTTTGGTAATTGTGGTGTTTGGAATTTCAATAATTACTACATAATTTTGTTATGCCGGTGTATGGATGACAGCTGTATAATAACAGCCTAATAAAATATTACCTGTTGATTTGCTAAGTACCCTATGTTAATATCACAATGCATTGGCTAAACTATGAAGTAATTCTAAGTGCTTCTGCGCAAGCTTTATTTTTCATTTTGGCATTTATGTTTTTAGAAACGGGCACTAGGGCAATGATTTCAGCTGGTAAACTGACTGTTCTGACATCTACATTGATCTTTGACAATCAATGTCCAGGAATGAAAACCAGCTACTAGGCTGTGAAGGTTTGTGATTGGTTCATTCCAGTTGGTATCCTGTGCAAGAGTTTCAGTTATATCAAGTAGTGCCCGATTACCGCTTCAGTCATACCAAGTACCAGCTAATAGTTTTTGGTAAAGTGGTCATGGTTTGTATCCAGGTCGCAGCAAAGGGGTAGATGGTGAAAGTAGTTGGACACAATTTCCTCGGTGCGTCTGGAGAGACTGTTTGTGTACAGTTTGGGCGCCTGTAGTAGGACAATATGGAAATCTTCCCACGCGTATCAACTTTTTAATAGGTATTCTATATTATGCTTTATTATGCATTTTCTGTTTTGTATTTTTATGTAAAGCACTTTGTGATTTTGTATCTGTGAAAAGTGCTCTATAAATAACGCTTACTTACTAACTTGTTGAACGAGTAGTCTGATATGAAAAGGATTGCTTGGCCCATGTAATTGATGTAAGTTTTGATCAGTCTTTAACCATCCCTCACCTGATGAGGTGTTGACAAAGACTTAGTGGGATTAGACATGAGAAATTGGAAGTGGAGAAAAAACAACAAATGTACTCGGTCCGTTGCCAAAATGAAATATATTGGCTGTTTTGCTGCGATTCCCTTTGTGTACATTTCATACACAGACTACACATGAGGACTGCATGGTAGAAATGGTTACATTTATGCTGTGTGTGAATGACGATATATGGTATCCAAATAAAGGGGGAATAAAATCTTGTAATATTGCTTACAGAAGTCAGACTTCTGTCGGTGGCACTAAAGTACACTTCCTCAGTGCTAGGGTGTAAATTAATTTGCAGATGTTACGGTTAGGGTGCGTTTATATGACCATGAATTTGTTATCTGGTGACAACGTGCCAGGAACCCTGTGTGTATCTAGTGGGTGTTGGATGTTTAGAGCACCATAACAGACCTTTCGGTTGTAGTCTGCCCAGCAGCTTCCATAGCAGCCAACCCCTCTGAGAGGCCATGATTATCATGCTTTATTTCACCCAGCTAATAGGAATTTGTGGGGGAACTCTAAATACCCAATGTTTACCTCCATAAGGACTGTGCTGATTCTACTTTTTTTTTTGCAGGTAAAAATGAGAGGGTACCGTACAGTTCCTTCGGAGCCCAGGTATGTGTACCGCAGACTCCCTTTTATTAGACCTTATCATGCTCCAGTTTGGCTTCACCACAGCATTTTCCTTTCGGCATGAAGATGAGCCTATGTTCTTACCTTTTCCTTTAGAAAAACATTGAATTGCTGTTGGTTTACCATTATGTGTGTGTGTGTGTGTGTTAACCCCTTGTTGCTCTGCCAGCCTGGCTTCCTCCCCAGTGAGATTGCCATGCCCGGTCCAGATGCCATGTCCCCCTCTGGGCTAAAGTCTGCCTCTCAGTTCTACCCCGGATCATACCCCAACAACCCCAGGAGGAGGCCTCCCGATGGCCAGCTAGGTAAGTGTGAAAATCACTTTCTTTATTATGATTTATTTATTATTATTGAAGTTACAATCTGACAAAAAAGTATCTTAATTTCTTATTCTGTTGTTGTGAAAACACGAGATACACAGTGGTGCCAGATATTTCTCAGAGAAAATGTCAAGCTGCATGGAAAAGGCCGTTGTTTATTGATTGAGAGGGTCTGCTTTCTCTTTTTAATAAGGCAATTATTCCCTCAAATAAACAGGAATACAGACTTGTGTATGGACCATTTTTTTCCTATAGGCCGTCGGCAATGAACTAGATCACTTGTAAACTGATGCAGCAAAGGCTAAATCATGCAGTGGCCCAACTAAATGGATCCTATTTGGCCAGTCATTAGCTGGATCCCAAACATAATCAAAGTAATTACGTTGAAACCTTTTCAACTGCAATGTGTAAGCCTTCTTCTGGAAACTTAAAAGTTCTCATCTGTAGAAAGAATGACGGTTCTGAACAACATGTCATCTATCATTTTTCTGTAGGGTGACATTTTAGCCCAAGTACAGTCACCTGATAATGTATGATGTGTAATATTAATCATGCCACTGATGAAACTCTGGATGTGGAACTGTGCTGGAATTGATTAGTTTTTAGGAGATCCAACTGTGTATGGACAGAACTAGGATGCCTCTTTATGAATTGGTCAATGAAAGCTGCTTTGTTATTTGGTTTGCATTCTGAATGGTTGGGTTCATTATCTGATGTACGTGCTGTCTCTGTGCAGACACCCAACCCAAGAAAATCAGGAAACCCCCCGGCCTGCCATCGTCGGTGAGTGTCATTCCTTTAATGTATATGAACCAGCAGTGGTGCTTGAATGTTTATAAACCCTTTTAGAATGTTTTATATTTCTGCATGAATATGACCTGAAACATTGGATCCCTTAGTCAGGATAAACACTCACCAGCCACTTCATTGGGTACACCTTGCTAGTACTGGTTTGGACCTCTTGTTTCTTTCAGATCTGCCTTAATTCTTTGATTCAACAAAAGGTGCTGGAAACATTCCTTAGATATTTTGGTCCATAATGATATTAATGCATCATGCAGTTGCAGATTTGTCAGCTGCACATCCCAGATGTGAATCTCCCATTCCACTACATCCCAAAGGTGCTCAATTGGATTGAGATCTTTTTACTGTGGAGGCAATTTGAGTACAGTGAACTCACTGCATGTTCAAGAAACTAGTTTGAGATGATGTGAGCTTTGTGATATAGCGCGTTATCCTGCTCGAAGGAGCCAGTAGAAGATGAGTACACTGTGGTCATAAAGGGATGGACATGGTCAGCAACAACACTTGGTAGGGTGTGGCATACCAACGCTCAATTGGTACTCGGGCCCAAAGTGTGCCAAGAAAATATCCCCCACAACATTATACCACCACCACCACCAGCCTGAACTGTTGATACAATGCAGGATGGATCCATGCTTTCATGTTGTTTACTTGAAATTCTGATCCTACCATCTGAATGTTTCAACAAATCAGGACACATCAGATCAGACAATGTTTTTCCAATCTTCTCTTGTCAAATTTTGGTGGGCTGTGCAAATTGTAGCCTCAGTTTCCTGTTCTTAGCTAACAGGAATTGCATCAGGTTTGGTTTTCTGTTGCTGTAGCCCATCTGCTTAAAGTGCGTTTCTTTGACTTCTGCCACCAACAAGGCATTATGGCCCAGAGAACTGCTGCTCACTGGATATTTCCTCTTTTTGTGACCATTCTCTGTAAACCCTAGAGATGGTTGTCTAGAAAAATCCTAGTAGATCAGCACTTTCTGAAATACTCAAACTAGCCCATCTGGCACCAACAACCATGCCACGTGTAAAGTTACGTAAATCTTGGTTTGAACTTCAGCAGATTGTCTTGACCATGTCTACATGCCTAAGTGCGCTGAATTGCTGCCATGTGATTGGCTGATTAGATATTTGCACTAAAGAGCGATTGAACAGGTGTACCTAATGAAGTGTCCGATGAGGGTATGTACTTATTTATTCATGTGAATGTTTATTCTCCACGCCTAAGAAGACAGACAGACCACACAGGCTGTCTGTTCCAGCAGCTCGACAGACACGCATACAGACAGCCAGGGCCAAAGGGCCCCAGCTAACTGAAACATCTGACAGCCCAGGCTAGTCAGGGCCTCTGGATGAACAGCTGTACTCTACAACAGTGTGCTCTGCTAGCAAACGCTTCGTGCCTTAGAAAGCCTTCAAATGAAAACCAGTTATTATTGTGTGTGTGTGTCGTAGTCTGGTAAGATGCTCCAGATATGTCCAGGTTGTTTTGAGGTGCCTGCTGTTTCATCAGTGGGTGAGCACTAAAACACACATTACACACACAGAAGTCAAACCACGTTCCTCTGGTGACACAGAAGCTGTCCTACAGAAGCCTGTGTGGTCAGTGGTGCTCAGTGCACCACACAGGTGATGTTACAGCGCTGAGCTGCTCCCTGTGGTCATGTGGTTTTAGTGGAAATGAACGTGAACCCCCCCGTCTGCCCACACTTCACCACACGATGGCCTCCCCCTGCGACTGACCCAGTTGTGAGGCGCGCTGTTCGTGAGGCCTCTTAGCCCGTGTCTGAGCCCAGATTAATGACTGCTGCTGATTCTGTTCCCTCCCCTCTCTGCCCTGTCCCCCTCTCCCTGTCATCCCACTGGCTTTGGCCCTCTTACCCTCAGCTCCCTGGGCTAACCTAGTTGGGCACATACCCCCCCCTCTCCCTTCCCCCACTAATCCTGTAATACCTGTAGTCCAGGACCTGACCCGATCCCCCGACCTCCAGGATCGTCCCACCACGCGAGCGTTCGCAGGCTGGTTGTCAGGTCTCTATCTACAGCAGCGGTGGTCATTAATGTACTGTTGTTCTCCAAGTTGATATAAAGTCTGTTGTCAGCTCATTCTATTGTCGTATTACGTCACTTGTTTTTTCCTGTGACCGGAACCTCAGTCACAACCTCAAATACATGAAACCCCCATTAGTGAGGATTTTCCCCAGAAATCCTCTTCTTAAGAGCACATTTATCCCGGCAGAATCGTTGTTCCCTCTGCTCTATGACGGGCTTGACGTTGTTCCCCGCGGAAGACAATCCTAAAGCCCATTGTTAAATGAAGCCATCTCAGACGTGTCGTCAAATGAACAGCGATGTTATCTCATGTTTTCACAGGCTTCTCTGGCCATATCATGCTTTGTTTTAATTTCTTCAGATTCCCTTATTCTGTCCCCATCCCAGTTTCATCTCTCAGCCTATTTCATAAATCATCAGTACCTAAATTCACCCCCCTCCTCGCCACCTCACCCTCCCTCCTGGCCCCCACTTCTCTGTGCTCTTTCCTCTTCTCTCGTCAGCCCAGCTGCCTGTGGAGTTGGCTGGACTCCAGAAGCAGGCAGATGGCTCTGTAATTAGAAGTGCATCTCTCCATTCGCTTTCCACTTCTCCCTGTTAAATCAAATTACAGAAAAGAGCTCAGTTTTCTGGGTTAGCATTCTTTGCAGCATTGCCTCCCCTCGGTCATGTCTTCAGTCATCCCTCCGTGAACGTGCCAGGAAGTGTGAGTGATGGGCTTCAGTGTCAGGAAGCTGGGATTTTTGTGTCTGTGTGAAGTCTTAGGTGAGCAATTCGACATTCCTGACAGAATAAAAAGAAGGAATGGCGTGTCACTGTCAATGCAGCGTTCATGGAGATTTGTCTTCACGCAAATGGAACATTTGAAGGGCGATTTAACGAAACATGTCCGTTAGAGTATTCCAAACCTTGGTTTTGTCAAACTCCTTATCCATAATACATTTAAATAGGAGACTATTCTGTTCAAAAACACAGTTTTGGAACCATGGATATTAAAAGCCCTTAAATGCCCCACCCTTGCCTGGAGGTCATGGGCTGGACAATAGTGTTTGTGTACAGGCTGGTTTATGTGTGCATGTCAGTGTGAGAGCGTCTAGCTACAGGAAGGAGCAGCAGGCTGTAACCCTGCTATGAATCTGGGTTCCTGTGCGGTTGAAGACAGCAAGGAAGACCTGGCTGTGTTGTGTGGTTGAAGTGTGGGCTGTGCCCAGCAGGACACACTGCTCTCACACAGCCCAGGCAGGTAGCCGTGCCAGCCTCACCCTCGCCACCTTGTGGTGGCCTGATGCAACAGCTTCTACTCTTAACACCATTTCTCATTGAGGGTTGCTTTTGATGCCAAGAGATGGAAAGGGACCCTATCACTATGGTGTTCATTACAGCATGTGAGATCAATCATCTCCTTGTCAAAGTACTTTTACATTTTGTTAATTTATTGGGTTTAAATGTATTGCTAGCAGACAGAATGATGGATGAACTATTTTATGCAAATTAAACTGGCCTTGGATCAGCGAAGGTCAAATATGGACAGCTCTATTTTGGAGACAGGACATCCAGTTTTTTTGTGAAAAACAGAGCGATTTTTGTGTTGTGCAGAACAGGTTGCAATCCTGTTATCAAAACCTGTGCATTAGCTTACCTTGTGAAAATGGCAAACTGAATGTGTTTAACCTGCTAAGTACATATACAGCTATCCACTCCAGCTGAATTATTTAGCACTCTGTTTAAGTTTGTGTGGCAGGTGCAGTTGAGGCACTGAGTTTATGGGTCGAGCACACGCGTGTCTAGACTATTAGCTGATGCTCAAACATGTGCCCCACACACGGGCAACATGCTGAGAATTAATTGGTCTGATAGTGTATTTGTATTTGTTTTTAAAGCTAGCAGTGACTAAACTCGATTGGGATAATTTCAAGTAGCTGGGAGCTTGCGGTCTCTGAAACTTGAGATTTGTTTAAAATTTTGCGGTGGAACACGTGAACTGCTAGTAATTTATATGGCGTGCTACCAGTATAACCTTGGACTAAAGTATATTCAACTAGCCAGTACATATTTGGCATCCAAAGCTGAACATGTTTAAATCTCTCCTTTACAACAGGCCTCATGCGTAACTTGCAAATTTTTTGTTGTGTGGAGTTAAAACGAAAACATATCCACACTATCAACATTGTACCTTTCTTAAAGGTGCTTTTCGTAGAGTTTGTGCCATGTCAACAGAACTACATTTACTTTCAAAGGACCAGCTTACATGCACTGTAAATGTCTGTATTTCTTGATATTCATAAAATCAGAAGAAAAAATGTATATCATTGATGACCTACACTCTGCAATGCTTTGTTAAACACAAATGCATGGCTAAAAATGCGTAAATGTAATTACATTTGGACCGGTGACGTGCCTATTTGTTCAACACTGGAAGCACAACTGGTCGTGTCTTCATTGCAATTCCTGTTCAAATGGCAAAATATGCACTGTATTTACAAAGTCATTGTCACATCTACAGTGATCTTTCCAAAAAAGAAATGGGAGCTGGTCACAGAGTGAACGGTTCTGTTTTGACACTGATAGTACACCAGTGGTTCTCAACCTTTTCTCTGCCAGCACCCCCCTATCCATTATCCAGGTACCTTACTGCCCTCCATCAAATAAGATGTAGGCTACCTGCCCTGAATATTAATTAATATAGTTGTTGTCGTCAAAAACAATAATATCATCTTTGAATGACAAACTAGATTTATTAGTTTCCCAGGGAAACAAAGAGCAGCCACTCAGAAACAGATAGCAATTTAATATTCAAATCTTAAACAATGATCAGTCTTGTGAATTCCGGGGTTGACATTAAATTTATTGGCCACTTGTCTGAAGCAAATGTTTCAAGTATTGTGATTAACATTCATGTCTGTAATTCCTGGAAACAAGTAATACATATCTCCCCATTTCACATAGAGACCAGGGAATTTATGGTATAACAGTACACGTTTTTTTTGAGATGGCACCAAGGACATCGACCATGGAATTAAGGACATCTAGTAAACTCAGTTGCTCTTAAACACCAATTCAATTCAATGTGAAGTGTCATCACAGTTACAACATGGACTAAAACTAACATCTTGGGTCACACTACCAGTTATATACCACTTAGTAATAAAAATAATAAAATAATACCAGTTAGTCACACTACCAGTCACTGAGATTATTTTGACAAAAGTTTCTCAAATAATATATGTATTCCGAGTTGGAAGAAGCACGGTACACTGCTGCATTTTTGTTCACTTTTGTGACCGAGACATAAGATGTGACACAAGTTTTAGTTACGGTTTTAAGTTTACCATGGTCATTGTTTTGGGGAGAACTTCTTTCACTTTCTAGCTTGAATCTGACTTCTTTTCAAGCAGTTAAAAATCTTAATTATATTTATGCATATTAATAAAATAGTCTGAAATTGAGGAACATGGGATAAGTCTCACTATAAATACATATTCTCTGGCCCAATGCTTCTGAATGTGATGTTTCTTCTCACTTTTTGACACGCGTTTATTCAGTTTCGGCCACCGTCGTCGTCATGAGCATTTTGAATAAAAGACGCAATTGTTTTGTCCTGCTATTGAACCTCAAACACTTTGAATATCGCTATGGTAGATTATGTGCATACTTTAGAATACATTTTTGATGAAGTATTAACAGTGAATGGGTAGTTGCAGTGTGTTGAATGAGCAGTCTGTCAGTGTGACCGCCAGAGGAGTGCACAACAGCTGACGTTAGCTATCCATCTCGTACTCAGTCTGAAGGAGCAATACCATGTTTGAGAACATAAAGTACAAATCAAGGGCACACGTCACAAACCATTCGGACAAGTACAGTCCAACGGTTACTTGTCCTGGAAAAGCATTAATGTTAATCCCGGGAATTGTTCCAACAGAAAACGAGATTGCATTTATCAAGGGGTCAAAGCATTTTATGGTGTATCCCTCAGAGATATGAACGCTTTTAAGAGAAAGGAATTCTTCCACGGGTAATACCAAGAAAGAGCGCGTCCATTTTCCAGAGTTTACACAGTAAATGCCATCTCGGTGAAATTTTATAGATTTTATTCTGATATTTCGTTCCCATGAAGGCATCACGGAGCTGCGCCACAAGAAGCTGACAAACACTGAAGAGGAGTTACTATGCATACACCGTCCAGTCGCAGTAGTGTAACCTGGCAGGTTTTAATATTGCAGACCACAGTAGTAGTAGAAAGATTAAACTGGTATTGTTTTGAATCTACGGTGTAAACTCGCCTTAAAACAAACACCCCTCAAGGGCACCTCAACCTTCCAGCGCCCCTGACATCCAATCCCAAAATGAGAATATTCTCCTGACTGCCAGCTGTAAGTTAATATTGCATGTGTTCTGTTAAAGTGAATGTAATATTGTGATGTTTTTGTTCGATTAGGTCTACCCCTCCACATCTGGAGATGAGTATTCTCGTGACAACGGAGGATATCCTGGAGGAAAACCTGGTTCTGTGTACCCAGGTGCCTTCTACATGCAAGGTAACTACTTGCAAGGTAACCATTTAAGCACTTTTGATAAAATGTCACTGAAGTGAGTACACTTCCTAAAATCTCTGTTTTGTAAACACGTATAGTTATGGTGTACCAAAATATATCTGGGGTAAAAGCTGTACAAGCAGATCCAGTTTTTGATCCCTGTGGTTGTTGACAGAGGGTCTCCACCCCTCCTCGGACCCCTGGGCCGCCTCAGGCCCTCTGGCTCAATCCGGCTACTCTGCAATGCTGGGCACCTCCCCACACATGGGACAGCCAGGCTCCTTTTCTGCCATCAACCCACAGGACAGGATGGTGAGGATGGCCCCTCAAAATAAAACATTTCATATGAGTTACTCATTAATGCCATTTTAAAACCTTTGTGACCGTTGTTGTGTTCGTAGAACATTCCAAGATGCATATTGTTTTGTAATTGTTGTTTAATATGTCCTCCACAACGAATCTAAATCCATGCAAGTGGCTCTAACCTAAGCTGTTTTGTCCTCCTTCCAGAAGCGTCAACCCCTGCCTCTGTCCCCACAGAATTACCCTCTTCATGGCAGTGATGTTAACGGCAGCCTGCCGCCTGGCTTCCACTCTGGGCCTGGAAGCTACAACCATACGCCCTCCATCAATGGATCAGACGGCATCATGGGTACAGTTTACACACAATCCCACACTTTGTTATCTGTGAAACATGTTGCTTGGTTTACCAGTGGTCGCACGCGGTCACTCTAGCGTACTGGGAACCATTTTGTAGTAGTTGGTGCCTTGTAGTCATTTGTCAGATCAATAACGTGTAGTTTCCCTGCAGCCAGCAGAGGCGCCGGTGCCGGAAGCTCAGGAGATGAGATTGGGAAGGCTCTTGCATCAGTGAGTAATCCTCTCAGCTACAGGCTTTTTGATTGAGCTGTGTTCTTTGTGTGTGTCATTGGTCACTGTGTAAAGACGCTGCCTTTGTCTGTGGTGCAGATCTACCCCTCGGACCACAACAGTAACAACTTTTCGTCCACGCCCTCCACCCCTGTTGGCTCACCCCAGGGAATAGCAGGTATTCATTCTGGATTATAACATTGACTGTTTTTATTTGGTGGCTTGCATCATTAGGAAAGTTTAACGGAACAAGATGGTTGAAAAGGATGAAAAGCTGTAAAGGGACTGGTGTGGAATTGATCTTGTTCAGTCAGCTTGTCTAGCTCTCGAAGGCCCGAACAAAAGGTTCTGGAGCTCCATCTGGTGTTGAAATTCATAGCTGTCATTTTGTTGGACAGGTTTGTCTGTGGAAATGTGACATCTCTGTTCTCTGTGCAGGAGCTGCATCTCAGTGGACCAGACCTTCAGGGCAGTCTGCCCTGTCACCCAACTATGAAGGCCAACTTCATGCTCTGGTACAGCTTCACCCTCTACTTCAATTTAATTTACTGTTTAGTCATTTAAGTACAGGGACATTTCCTTTAGCAAACATGAAGAGGAAGCCTCTGAATACACAGTTTCCCAGATTGTGCTTCGATCTGGGATATATTTAGGATTGTTTGGAAATGTGCCTACTTGTTGGACCGTAGTTCTTAACAGTCCTGCACTAGTCAAAAAATATTGAAATGCATAATTACATTGATTGACATATGCGGAGACAACACGTCAATTGACACGTGTGCTTGCATAAATGGTGTAGGGTTCACTTGCAGTACATGATTTTATGATACGTCAAAGTGCAAATTAGCAGTCTCTGAATTTGAAGGTGGTGGTTTCGCACCCTGAAGGGGGCTATATTTTGGAAATGTACCTGCTAATTCAAAACCACCCCGCACGTTATTTCTAATGTATAAAAAAAACTCTGTATAATTTAACATGTGAATGCGTGGGGATTTGGCTATGCTGTGTTTTTCTTGAAGGTTGCCTACTTATTCAAAACAACAAATTAGTTAGCTTCTAAACAACTGTGTAACGCAAGAAGAACAAAATGCATTTCCCCACTGATAGTGAAAGGTGGGACGACGTTTACTGATGCCTTGTTACTTGATGTTCTGATATTATAATTGAGGGAGTGACTGACGGTTGCCCTGTACTTACATGTCTGTGCAGCAGAACAAAATGGAGGACCGTCTGGAGGAGGCGATCCACGTGCTGCGTAGCCATGCTGTCCAGGGTCCACCCGGCCTGACCGGAGCAGCACACTCGGACATGCACAGCCTGCTAAGCGCCGTCTCCTCGGTGCACAACGGCAGCCTGGGAGGCATCTCGCAGGCCTTCTCCACCGCCGGACTGGCTCTCAGTAATAGACACCCGACCATGGTGAGGAGCCGGACGTCTATGCTGTGTCGTCATGTCGTCATGGAGTTTTGTGTTTGACGGTTGGTTTCTGTTGTCCAGGGAGGGAGCCATCACGAGGAGCCCACGGGCCTACCCCCCAGCAGCACTCTGCTCCATGGCCACCATGCCTCCGGACCTCCTCAGGCCACAGGACAACCAGAGGGCTTCACCAGTGAGTCAAACTCATTCAGGGTTTACGCAGTGGCTGAAGAACTTTGATTTTGAACTGAGGAATTCAAGTACTGGAATGCTTACGAAATCAAGCAGGTCCTCCTCTTGGTTCCTAAAGTTGTTAAATCCTACAGTCTGTGTTGTTCTTCATTTGTGAGATGTAGATGTTTGTTCCCTGCTGTGTGGGTTTACAGGTGTTGTACTGCTCTTGCTGTGTCGGATCCACTCACAGTTATTATGAGCACACCGACATCAAGTTATAGCTTTTAACCTCATGAAAAAGGGCCACAAGTCGTGGATTTTGTGTTTCTATTCTTAATCTGTAATGCGAGATGGACAAACGAAACTAAATTATCAGCACATGTAATCTAGAATACATTTTTCAATTTCATGTGAAAGGACTTTGCGTTGTGTGTAGCATCCTTTGAATTCGCTTCTATTAACTATATATTGTATCAGACGTTAAGACTGACGCTAACGGTCCTCTGAATGTGAAACTGATGGGTGACATTGTTTTGCTGCCCAGGCCTGCCAGGAAGCGTAGCCCGCTCCACGCACTCATCCAGCGGCTCGGACATCAAGAGGGAGGACAAGGAAGATGATGAGAACTCATCCATCGCGGATAAGTCTGAGGATGAGAAGAAGGAAACCAAGCGCATCAGAGCAAGGTTGGTGGTTACTGTGTTAATGACTTAACGGGTTCTTTGCAAACTCTAGTCTATTTTATCCCACATAGGTGGAAATGTTGTGATGGTGTTATCAAAACAATAATGTAATATGGTGTTATCAAAACAATAATGTGGAAGGACACATTAGCTCGTACGTGCTGTGCATGATGAATGTCCACTGTTGGTAAGCTGTTGAGTTAGTCACAACTCACATGTTAGTTGTGTAATGTCCTCCCCTCATGTCCCATTGTTTTCAGAAAGGAGGCGTTGACCCTCCAGATCCTCTCTGGTCTCTCAGGCCTGTCAGACCCGGGAGATGAGTAAGTCTCCTTCCATAGACCAGACAGCTTTGTGCAGACTGGATACAATTGGGGAGCCAATACTGTATATCATAGTCCACTGCTGAGCATTGCATTTACATTTCATGGTATAGAGGAAGGATATGGTGAACAAAGCAACATTAACTAACAGAATGGTAAAGGCTAACATTTCCAAACCATGTGGGATAAAATGCATTATTGTTTAGTCTTTATGATCCGAATGGAATAGTATTATCTACTTCCCTTGTTTCTACCTTAAGTAAATTAGTTTCCATTTAAAAGAAACTGTATGCTTATTAACTTGTTCATAATGTATCTGGAGTTCCCTGTTTAATACATTTGCTTTCAGAACTACATAGCTTCCTGGTGCTCCCCAGGACTCTATTAGCATGGCAGCTAAATGCTTAGGCATCTGTGCTTCACGTGTTTTGCTGAGGTGCAGCTGGCACATGCGGCCCAACTCTTTGAAAGTCTAGTTGCTTGGTTTGTGAGTGTCGCCCTCCCGTGGCTTCATTCCTCTCCGTGTCTTCCGCCTTCTAGTCCAGAGGATGAGGATGACGAGGACCTTCCTCCTGAGGTAAAGGTAGAGCGCGAGAAAGAGCGGCGAGTGGCCAACAACGCCCGTGAGCGGCTTCGAGTGCGAGACATCAACGAGGCTTTCAAGGAGCTGGGCCGCATGTGCCAGCTGCACCTCAGCAACGACAAACCTCAGACCAAACTACTCATCCTGCATCAAGCCGTCAACGTCATTCTGAACCTGGAGCAGCAAGTCAGAGGTAACGCACTGCTGTTGTGGCCATACGTCTTGTTACTCTTTACCTTCTGTGTTACCTTGTGTCTTGTGTATATTCTTTCCATAGTGGCACCCAAGGACCAAAGCCGAATGTTCCCAGCACATTCTAAGACCAGAAATTCGTTTTGTGTATCTTTTTAAAGGATAATGTATATGTATGTCACAGTGGACGTTGGAATAACTCTGATTTATTTTAAACTCGATCTACTGTCCCCTTGTCAGAACGCAACCTGAACCCAAAAGCGGCTTGTCTGAAACGACGGGAAGAAGAGAAGGTGTCTGGGGTGGTGGGGGACTCTCCAATGCAGCTCTCAGGAGGCCACCCTGGCATGGGAGGAGACGGCCATAACCCAGTCAGCCATATGTAGTACCAGGTACTTACTACCTTACCATATGTAGTACCGGGTACTTACTGCCATTTATACACGTGGGTTTCATGGGAGGAGATGGCCATAACCCAGTCAGCCATATGTAGTACTGGGTACTTACTACCATACCATATGTAGTACCAGGTACTTACTACCCTGCTGCCATTTATACACGTGGGTTTCATGGGAGGAGACGGCCATAACTAGGGCTGGTACGATATGCTTATCCGGATACAATATGCACTCCAGACCGTTTGCCTGGAAACAGTATATAATGCCCACAACACGAACTCTGATATTTCATTTCAAACTAATAGCGCTAGTTTTAATTCATTGCAATAAACATTGTGAATTCATTGTAAAGCTAGTGAATTGTGATAGCAATTTTTTTTACTGATTATTAAAAACATTAACAAATAAGTTGTACACAAAATGATTGAGTATATTGTCAGTGTCTCATGAATAAAACACAAGTAGTTTTGAAAATCATTCACTAGAGTCTGTTGTTACCCAAAACAGACTAATTGTAGCAACACATGAACATGGACCCACTACCTATCTATGAAATGAACAAACAATGATTATTATAATGAGGAGCGCTATTATTTTGAAATGAAATATACAAGTTTATGTTGCAGGCATTGTATACTGTTGCCAGGCGAACGGGCTCTGGAGGGGATATTGTATCGCGACACACATATCGTACTAGCCATAACCCAGTCAGCCATATGTAGTACCAGGTACTTACTACCTTACTGCCATTTATACATGTGAGTTTCATAGGGGGAGACGGCCATAACCCAGTCAGCCATATGTAATACCAGGTACTTACTACCTTACTGCCATTCATACATGTGGGTTTAATGGGGGGAGACGGCCATAACCCAGTCAGCCATATGTAGTACAGGGTACTAACTGTTAAAACAATGTTTACAAGTGACCAATTTAGACATGTCTGCATTCTTCATGCATTAATCAATGGAAATGTCATGGCAAATGGTGGAAAGCTCGTTCATCTCCTCATGGCCATTCAGCTAAATTTACCTACAATTAAGTTATTTGTATGTGAAGTTCACAAATTATTGAAGTAAAAATGTACATATAATGCTTGTAAATAAGGCCTGGTTGTTACGGGGCTTTGGAGACCGGTATTTATTAGGGATGGGCATTCGATTAAATTTTCTTTGTTGATCGTCGGGAGAATTAACGATCACCAATCATTAACATTTTTATATTAAAATTCATTATTCAACTTTCTATAAATTAAAAATACAATGAAAATACAAAAATACAGCGTTTTTCCTCGAGATCTTTATTACAAGAACAACTTGTTGCAGTTAAACTCGACGTTCGGTTAGGATAAACTTGAAGATATATGTGCTGCGGTGCTCTAAAAGCAGCGGAACCTGCAGCTGCAAGCTGGCATTCTTAAACAGAGAATGTTGTTTGTTCCAAAATAATAATAAAAAGAATCATGTTGAACAATAACTTAACCAAAAACATAATAGGCTACTTAGATCTGGCAGGATTTGTCAAAATGTAACTCAAAACTATCCAAGGCACGGAGTCGAGAAAGAGGGTGAGAGATTAGCCTACCTAACAATTAATTAGGCTACTTACCAAATTTTAATTTTTAACAAAGCCTCAAAAAATTACTAGTAACTCGCATACAACTTCTGCACCAGTCTACTGATTTTTGTTAAAAATGAGCATTGACATGATCTGGGGTCAGACGCGACCGCAACCTGGTGACCGTCAATCCAGCCGCCGAAAACACCCACTCTGTGGACTGGCATTGCCGGGATGCACAGATACCTCCGCGCTAAGTTAACTTGGCCAGCCCTGGGACAGTAGCTATGTGAGCGGAGTTGAGCGTTTGGAAATCCCGCTTCTAGCTCACTCAGCGGTTGGTTCGCTCCGCTCCACCACTACACACCATTTTCAACCGCTCCTCTCAAACCCGCACATTGCTCACATGAAAAATAATGATAATCCAAATTCCCTCCAAGAATTTTTTTGAATTCTCCAAGTCATATTACAATATTAACAAAACCCATCCATTGTGTGACCATGTATGTCGCTAAAGTATTTAGCGAACTCCATGATGACACTAACAAAGCGCACTAGCCAAGGAACCTCATTCCTCTTCATGATTACTTTTGAAATCAAAACGGAAACTTGCAGGTAACTGAGTATAGCGTCAAATATTGCCCTCGGTTGGTAAAATGTTTAATTGCTGCCACACATTGAAGTTCATTTAATTGCTTTAAAACTTATACGCAACACAACCTGCATCAGTTTAATTGATAACAAATTAACGTAATCGAAATTCTTAATGATCAATTATCGATCGTCGATTAATCATGTCCATCCCAAGTATTTATATTTAACTGGGTATTTTTATTCCAAAAATGCTAGTGAAACACCTGCACTGTATAGAGCCCTGTGTGACCATAAATATTCAACCTGCAAAAGCCAGAATCTACCCGCATTTAGCGCCTTGTGGGTGTTTGTGCCCTGGACATCCATCCACTGCATTACAGCCAGAAACAACTTTTACAACAGCCAATGATTTCTTCATGTTAGTTAGCTATTCTAACAGCTGATATAGCATAGCTTCTCAACATGAGATGTAACTTTTCTAAATTGTAAGCAGCAAAAACAAAAATTAACATTAAAGTTATGTAATGACATTGTGGGCCTGTTATAACAAATCAAGTAGCATTTGTAAAGTATGTTTACTTCGTTAGATCAGATTTTGACTGTGTCAATGACATCATCCTCCATGGTCTGTGTCCTATGGTAGTTATAGTTAGTCTTATAGGTGGACGGATAAGGATGTTAAACAAACATGTTGTATAAAGATTGATAGAAAACACACTAAATCAATCAGACACGGTCATTCAGACACCGCATAGCCAGATTATCAGATTTAGTACCACTTATGAATGTAGTTCGAAACATGTCTTGACATCTGATGTAATGAGTTTTTCTTTTTCTGACTGAAAGAAAAGGTTTAGTAGTATTTGATATGGGGTGAAAAATCAAATTTGAGTCATTTCAAATTGCCAGTGTGACCAAGACTTCATTTACTAGTTTCTAGTTGATTATATTAATGCATTGTTCAAATTTACAGACTGACCATTGTTTTTCCTTGTAGGTCTGGTGGAATTCCCTTGGCTCTCTGAAGATGTGGCCTTTATGTCTTCGTCCAGCCATTCTTCTCGGTGTGTGTGTGTACATATACTGATATGTCTGTGTAATGTCAAATTCAGTTCTAAGACACACATTTACACCATTCTCCAGACATGCATTCTGCCAAAACTGACACAGCCAATTTGCCGCACTCCTCACCATGACTACCAGCGCAAATGTGAACTTTTTTTATATACATATATTTTTGGCTTCCATAACATCATGGAACATCGGAATACTAGTGTACAAATGGGACTTACACTGCCGAGAGAAGCTCTGTGAAAGACAGAAGCCTAACAAATTACAAATGTAATCAAGGATTTGTGCCTAATTGTTACATGTTTTCTATGAGACATTTAAGCAAATTGCTTACATGGGCAGAGAATCTTGTTTAGGGGTTGCTTATATGTATGAGCATTTTTTTTAAGTGTAGATTTGTCATTCCCAGCCTAATGGTACAGTCTTACATATGCTATGGAACCAAATCCATGTAATACTGGGCGTGATTTGCATTGGGCGTTAGTTGCAGTCCCACCCCCCAGCTACCTGGGCTCTGGGCACTACATGAGTCAAAATGTGGGAGGGGTAGAGCGAGAAGAACCTCTCCTGCTGTGGTCATCTTCTCAGTTGTAGAAACATTTACTCTCAAATGGTGCCCCCCCGCATCCACAAATAAAAAAAGGGGTTTGAGAGTCTACCATTGTGCCAGCGTTCATTGGGAGGCACTGGTTCAGCTGTCCTGGAGTGGAGTGGGCGGTGCCGTTTTACAGCACCAAAGCAGCTTTCATCCTGCATCTCACCCTGACTCAGAGGTTATTTTTGATGCCATCAGAAACTAGAGAGAATTTCTGAGAACTTGTAGAGTTAACCAGCCATTCTGTCCCATCTCATGAGACTGGGTGTTGGTTTGGAATACTCTGATGGGCAAGTTATGGCCATATTGTGTAGCGCCACCCTGTGAGTTTTAAACCAGTTTACCCTGTACTAATGCCCCTCAAGTGCACCAAAATCTAGTTGGTGCTTCACCCCCTGCCATTGCCATTCCTTACAAAATAACACTAGGCGCCAATCTGCAGATGCAGGATGTACCGTTGATCCCCTTAATTGAATGCCATCTTAATACCAGAAAAGCCACTGCAATTTGTAAGAAGTTACGTTTTCTATTGTTGATGTAAAATTTGAGCATTCCCAATGAACAATCTGATCCTCCTGTTGTAAAGCCCTGAATATTTTATAAAATGTCTGATTAATGAGACATTTTGTGCATACCTAAATCTAAGGATTTTGTTTCAAGTTAAGCAAATTTAAATATATATATTTTTGGTTAGCCCATACATTGTAGATTTTCCTAATAGATGCCAACATTAGTTTGAAGGTTAGTTTATTTTAGTTCAGCAGAATGAAGAGATGTTAACTGTATTTTCAGAATTAACTCAAATTGGACTGTCAGCTTTGCTCAGACAGAAAAAGATAGATGAGGTCATTTGTAGGCTTAATTATGGTAAAGAATTCAGTGGCTATTAGGCTGTCAAAGTCGTTGGTGCATCCTTGCGGTATTTGACTAAAGGATACAGTGGCCTGAAATTGTTCCTGTGTAAAAAAAACTAAAATATAGGAGTGTTTTTTTGTCCATTACCCAAATGAATTATTTTTGTTTCAAATGAGAATGTGTGGATGGAGTTCATGTCGCTGACTGTTCTATTGAAGTGTTCTTACTGAATGGTTGTGTGGCTTCACAAGGCAAAGTCTATTTAGGCTGGCTCTGTCTCGAACAGTAATTATGCAACTGGTTTTGAATGTAACATTCAAATGTGCATTGCCTTCATTTTCAAGTATGTACCCAGATTTTGTCAGTTGGTTCAATGTTACTTTTTAATTTGAAACGTTCCGTTCTACTCTATCTGCACTCTTCCATGGGGTCGACAATGTGCAGCTACAGTGTCTGTGTTATTCTGGAGGTAAGCATTTGTTTGAAAGATACAGGATGGTCTGAAAAATAAAAAAACAGTGTTAATTCCTGTGATGCGTTAATACCATGGCCACAGATGTGGTATCGCACCAAGATCTAACCACAGGGGCAGAACTGTGTGTTGTTACCTGTTGGTCATAGTATTGAGAAGAATTTAAGCTTACTTTGTAGAAAAATGGGAGAAAAGGAAGAAAAAAACAAGTTTTGAATCAATAGTGTGGCCTTTTCATTCTCAAGACTAAAGATGTCATTTTTGGAGAGTGATGCCTTATCAGTGCCTGAACTTCTATTTTCATTAACTATAAAGACAGTTTTCTCTCAACATTTCATGTATGCCAATACTAGAGGATGGGGTGACCATGCCCCCCCACCTTCTTCCCCTTTTCACTGTTCAGGAAGATGTGGTGCGAATGGAGAAAGGATTGGCTTTTTTTCATTGTATCTAGTTAAATAAACATTTAAAATTGATGTAGATCTCATTAGTTTATTTGTTATTCAACTGGATTTGACCATTTGTCCAGACTACTGTTTAGTTGCGGCCATAGGGTCATGTCCTGGTTTTGTTTGTATGACCCTTATTAATAAACCACTCAACACTACCAGGTTTTAGGAGATGATGTTTTCTGCCCTATTGACCTGCTTTCTAAAGCAACTCAAACTGTCAATATATGGCTTCAGTTTTGAAGTGGGGGGCTGTGTTATTTTGAATCATGATAACTGGAGCTTCTTTTCTTAACTGGTGAAACTCTGTGTGAAGGAGTAAGTGTAAGTCTTCTGCAGCAGTGAATGTCTACAGAGTCATTTGTGAACATTTCCTTTGTTTTAAGACAAATTGTCACTGATTGCCTGCTCCTTATTGACAGAGTGACATCTTGTAAGAGGTATTTATGTACTTCAGAGGTGTGTTTTTCAACTATTACAAGGTTGAATGTGTACTAGATATTTAGATTTGGAGAAGGGGGGGAACAATACTGATCTAATTTCATGTCATAGTGTATTCTGTGAAAATCCCACAATGACAAAATGTACCACCTTTTATTCTGAGTTGTTGGATAGGAGGAAAAATGGAAGGTTAACTTTCTGTCTCCTGACCTGAATATTGTTATAGGCCCCGTTTTGATTAAAGTTCGTCCACTTCATCCAAGGGCAAGACTGGATAGTGTAACATGGACAAGTGATATGGATAGGTCCTCATTGAAAATTGTTTGAAAGGAACTTTCACCTTTAAAATGTATTTCAGACCATAGACAATTAAGGGAAGCGGGCACTGTTATTAAAGTATTCAGATAGGGCGTCTCACCCACTGCTACAGAGCCTGGCATTTACCCTGCAGCGAGGACACAATCAAGACTAAGCAGTGTCTTCAGAGTGCCTCCAGTCCCAGTCTCCTTTGATATTTTTTTATATATATATAAAGTAGTTATTGAGAACTGTCCTGTATATAACAGTAATGTAGCAATAAATGTGCCATTTTTAATAACAGAATTATACCTTTTTCAATGTTTGGCTTTTGAATCTTGTATACATAAAAGGAAAATAAAGGAAAACATTGTAATAAAGGGTTTTATCATAGCCTGGATAATAAATGTCTCGGTCTTCTATTGGTGTGGACTCGTGTGATGTTTAAAGGTTGGATGTTCGCCGGATATTCGTTGCATAGGCTGTCCTGGTGGGCCCCCATTCAGGTAAAATAAAATATTACAGACATTGCAAGGGCCCTCTCTCCCCTTGGGCCCTGGTAATCAGCATACTCCCAGTCTGAAGCCCCTGTTCAGTTTCTTCAATAATATTCGACTAGGCTACATTACGAGTAATCTCTGAAACACAGAAGTTAATCTCGCGTCGTTTGGTCAGTTACAGACTCTGCCCACGAGAGATTGCATCAGTGTAGTATGTTGAGGACACTGTATCGAAAAAATCACAATGGTACTTGTCGCTACAGATTTACGTGCGAAAACAGCACTTCATTCCACGTTCCGGCTATTGGCTGAGTTAGGGAACGTCTACAAATTACATTGCATAGGCTGGTGACATATTTCAGACTACTGGGATTTTCTCAAGAAAGAAATCACCATAAATCAATAAAATTAAATTTTCTCATTCTGAATGCTGTAGTAGTTGCCAATGGTAGGCTGTTACTTACTACTACAGGTCATATTTTTCGCATATGTCACATTATAGTGAAACAGGATGGAATAACTGTTGAGAATATTCACCAAAGAATCAACAAAAATAAATTTTCTCATTCTGATTGCTGTAGTAGTTGCCAATGGTGGGCTGCTAGTTACTACAGGCCATATGTTTCTCATATGTCACATTATAGTGAAACTGTATGCAATTTAAAGTTTAAAATATTCACCAAGTCAACTAAAAGACATCTCATTCTGATTACTGTAGTAGTTGCCAATGGTGGGCTGTTACTACAGGTCATATTTTTCTTATATGTCACATTAAATTGAAACAGGATGGAATTAAAAGTTTAAAATATTCACCAAAAATCAACAAAAAATATAAAGCTGCTGAGGTGTGCAGTTATTTCCCGGCAATGCACAGTCTGTTGTGTGTTAATGCTTACTTAATAATGTCCTTAACCATTTAGACCCCAATAGAATTCTAGAATGTGGCTGCAGAATACTGAGAATTCTAAAAGTAAATCACATTTTCTTACACATCTCAAAGACACAGACTAAATAATTTACACTTATAAGTTTATTTTGTTTTAAAGACCACAATCTCCTCTTTAATATGACACCAAATGTATGTCATTGAGACTAACACAATGTTTACCAAATTTCTTTTTAGATACTCCCCGTAAAAAAACAGTCAATGAAAAACAACTGTACTACCAGTTTCACAACCTAAACCTCCTAATATATGATATTTACACATAGTATTTGCACATATTTACATATAGATTATTCCTCCATCCAAACTTCACTTATCTCTCCCTCCAATCAACATTAGATACTCTACTCTCTTTATCCTTGTCCTGTACCACTGAGCCCTGACTTCACATCCCTTCCACACTTATAGAGCTCAACATTCCCGCCCCTCGTTCGAGAAAGCTTGGGTTCCGGTAGTAAATTTCCCATTCATTTATCCCGTTGACTTCTGGAAAAATCTGTATATAAAGAGTTTTAGACCATATTGTTTTGCAATGACACAGGCGTACGACTCGGGCAGCCTGTCAGAGTTGGAAAGCAAAGCTTTTTCGCGGGCTCAGTAAACATTTCCATGGTAACCGCGAGTTTGTCTCCATGTCATCACAGAGTTCCACCAATCAGAGGCATCACAACTGGTTTAGGATTTCTCTTATCAGTATAGGTTTACAAATGTGGCAAACAACTGTGTGATGATTAATGTCTCCAGATGAGCACTATCCTTACATAAAAGTCAGATTTTTGCATGAACAGTCATATTGTAAATATTTATGCCGACATTTTACAATTTCTGCCAGGGTATGTAAACTTGTGAGCACAACTTTAGGTAAGGGTTCAGGTTAGGTTAAGATTAGAGTTAAGGATAGGTAAGGTTTAAGGTTAGAGTTAGGTAAGGGTTAAGTTTAGGTTAAGAGTTAAGTTTAGGTTAAGATTAGGGTTATGGTGGTTTTTACTGGACTCTGTCTACAAGTTTAATATTTCCAGTAGGACTGAAGAACATGGGCAGAGTTTCTTTAACCTGGATTTGGGTTAGATAAATCAGATTATCTATCCTGCCACGTCACTCTCCAGCGACTCCTTGTGTTCAGATCCGGCGCCTGTGGATTCAATCGCAGAAGTATAGTTGGTGAACGTAATCATCCCGTGCATGATCCAACTAAAGGCTTCCGTGTTGGATTTGCAGTGTGAAAAGAATAGGTGGCTAGGCGACATGTGGTTGGATGAACAATGTGTCCGTTCTTTGCCATCCTACAAATCTGTCTAGGGAGTTGCGGAGCTGTTGACAAGGCAGGGAATTGGCAGGGGGGATCACAAAAAAAACTTTAGCCTGTAAGGTAGCTGGGCCTCCCAGGCACATTTCAGGGCACCATTGTCATGTGTGCCATTGTGTCAGGCCTGTAGTGTGGTTGTAGGCTATTATTATTATTATTATTATTATCATTATTAGGTGGCCAACAGATGGCACTGTCAAAAGCAACTTAGATCTTGTTTTCCCTAAGGATATAGGCTAGCAAAATAATTAATAAAGACTCAAATTTGTGTCCTATTTCTGCTAATGACTGGACTGTGTGTCTGTCTGCAGGACTATGACCAGCGATGGGTGGAGTGTGCTCATTGAGCATTTGCTAAAGTGGGAGAGCCTGATATACAGTACCAATCAACCAGGCCTTGATTTAGCACAAATTAATATCTTGTAAGAGTAAATTACGTTTTTAGTTCCAATGCTATTTAATGTGAATAAAATAAATGATTTCTTTTATCGTTTATTCTGCACTACTTTTTTATAATTCTACATTTTGCCAATCATTCAACACCTTAATAAAATGTATTGGTTGACAAACTGATTGGGTTCTGTAAATGAAAGTGTGTTCATCATGCATTAAGTATTTTCCTAGTTAATATATTAGAGGAAAATGTGTGCTATTGATATTTGTGTAATATAAGTAAAATAAAGTGGCCTTAAACTGCATAAGATTAATGAGTTAATGCATTTTATTCCTGAATTCAGGACCTGATACAACCATGCAAATTTAATGCCTTGCCTCATTTAGACGAACGTTTTAACGAACGTTTTAACGTTTATTTTTAAACAAGGAACATGCTCCTCTTTTTTGCTACATAATAATATGGGCTGGCTGGTTGTTTCTGAAAGATGGTCACATTGTGTATATGTGAGATATGCCATCATTGTCTTTGTATTGGTGGTTAAATTGACAGATATATCCTTGTTTCAAGCCCGGTCTGATATCCGTTATAAGCAGTAATGTTAATCCTTGGGCGATTCTGTTTTTGCTCTCGGATAATGTCTAATTTCATCGAAAGGGGGAGGGGAATGAACGAGGTGAGGGGAGTAGGGATTTAACACAGACCGAAAGGGAAAACCGAGATAGTAGGCTATGCGAGATGGACAAAAACGAGTAAGTATATTACAAAATAAATTATACCGAGTAATATCGCTGAGTTTACTGTCTTTAGCATAACATGTTTTCTTTCGGGTATGAATTGTTGCAATATATTTTAATCGATGAGGGCTTTAGGTTCTCGTGTGGGAGGTGTTTCAGTGGTCTCGTGTAGGCTATCTGCAAACTGTAGGCAGTATTCTGGGGTTTGAAATGTAGTTATGTTAGGATGTAGCAGTTTAACTTTTTCTAATAGCAATTTATTTGATAAAACCGGACAGATTCATTAAGTGTGTGATTTTGTCGTCCGTTCTTCGAATGCTGTGATCGCGGTGTAGAATGCGAGAAAATATCTCTAAATCATTGTTTAAACCGAAAATTTTCATACAATTCATATAATTTACGTATCCCTCAAAATCTCAGAAATGTGTTGTGTTGCATCCATTTGACAAAAACATTAGCTATGTAAACACCTGAATGACAATTGAACATGTGTATGTTCACTATAGTCCCTGACATGAAACTTTGACTAATATATGTTGACGTTGTGAAATTATTATGGTGATATAAGGATCTGTTTGACATGTATATTGTAATGTACAACATTTTGAATTAAATTATATGGTATGCACTGTTTGGATACTGCACTCGTCAAATCAATAATGTATCTGTTCAGGATTCAATAATACAATGTAAGCTACTGTCCAATGTATTGCGGATGTAGCCCTCATTGCCCTCTCGAGGCAGGCATGATCGGGCTAAGGTTACGGCGGAGCGATATGCATGCTTTACGACAAAGAGATGCGATAAGTCGGGAGGGAGACCCGTGAAGTGTGAGCGGGTTGTTTCTTATTAATGGACGGATTAATACACGACATTTAACCCCAAATAGAAAAACGGTAGGAACAAGAATAACTGATCAATTGAACGGGAGAACATGGAGAAGAAAAGGTGGGAGTGCTCGGCTCTCCCCAAGGGTTGGCAAATGGAAGAAGTGACCAGAAAGTCGGGTTTGTCTGCCGGAAAAAGCGATGTCTATTATTTTAGGTACTGACAAGGGGGAGGGGGGTGTTATCATGCAGATGTACAGGCAGTATTTCAAGGGTTGGGATGGGTTTACATGAGGGAGGAAATGACCTGGAGGTAGAAAGTTGAGGAGGGGGTAGCCGATATTCGGCTATTTGTAGCTTCAAGTTAAGTAGGCCAGCTTGCAGACGGAATTGTTGGTTAAGCAGTTTTGTAAACCAATGGTTAACCTATGAGGGTATAATCAGTCCAGTGGAGCAATTGCAGGTTATCCGAATGAATGACCGTTACAAATATCATAAATCCGAAAACTTGCTGTTCTGTAGTCATATTATGAACAACCATCAAGAAACCACAAGTTGTTCTTTTTTTAGCCGAGGTGAGGAAGAAGAGGAGGAGCAAAAGGGGGAGGCAGGTCGTTTGTATAGTTTGTGGTAGGCTGCTACTGTATACGGAGTTTCCATTATGTGATGTAATGTAAGCACGCAATTTGCAAGGCAATTGTCTCAATGTATGGTTCATTTGTGTTGAAAGTGCAATCATTTTTGCATGAATTATCAGTAAGCACGGACGTATCCATAGTTTAGTAGCGTAAATCATGCCAAGCTTTACATTTTTACAAATTATCATACATCAATATAAACAGTACATTAATACTTTTTTCCAGATAGTGTTCATAATCTTATTTTTGGAAACCATTTATAAAGCCGATGTAATGTTTTTCCACGGATTTATGATGAAATACGGCCCTGTGACGTTCTTTGCAGTTTTCATTTACACGGTAGCAGGTCCAGTAATTCAGAAATCACCCATTACAATCTAACTTAAAAAAAATCTGTACTTGATTTTCTGTATACCGGTAGTCTACATTGTTTCCCAGTTTGATCGTGCCTTCTGAATCAGATAACTTATTGGATCTTCCTATTGCATTGTACAGTTAGGAATTTGGTGTATTTGGAAATGGACAACAATTGACTATTTGACTGCAGAAATACTTTATATAACATTACATCGGTATGGAAAATAGTTATTTTATCATTGATAAAATGCTTTTTGGGGAAAGAAAAACTGATTCCATATCATTCAACATTAACGTTGTAATGTCTGTGAAAGAAGTACATGTGTATTATGGTTATCTGTGATGGCTCTTGCATGACGTAGTGTTGTTTTACATATTCTACTTAATGTGCGGATTAAACCTTTTTAGTAGTAGTCTTTCACAAGTTATTTCTCTAATTTACACTTGCTCGACCCAGCTCAGTTTTCCATAGCTTTAACATTGTTTGATTATCCTTCAACTCTAGTCCCACCGGGAAGAAGTTTCGGAGCAAGCCTCAACTGGCTCGATACCTTGGCAACCAGATGGACCTCAGCTCTTTTGACTTCCGAACAGGGAAGATGCTCATGAGTAAACTGAACAAGAACAGGCAGAGATTGCGCTACGACAACAACAACCAGACCAAGGTGGGAGGGTTGTCATCTGAAATAATGTTAAACACACATTTTTATAAAAGACTGAACCCTACTTGGCTGTCAAACCATCAGTTAAAACAAAATGCTAAATAACATCATGACAACTGACATCTAATAGTATTACTAGAAGATCTACTTAAGCAACAGCAGAGTTACTGCATAGTTGCTCATCACTGTGTACTAATGTTTTTTGCGTGTGTCTTTTAAGGGAAAGCCAGACCTGAACACATCACTTCCAGTCAGACAGACTGCTTCTATCTTTAAGCAGCCTGTCACCAAGGTTACCAACCACCCCAGTAACAAAGTCAAGACGGATCCACAGAAAGCCGTCGACCAGCCGAGACAGGTAAACAAAGCAATTAGCCTCCCTGCCGTATATTCTAAACTAGTTACATTGGCAGTTCTGCTTATTTTTCTGAAGGTAACTTTGCTAATGAGACCAAATCACAACTATTTGTATTGGTGTCATCCACAGCTATTCTGGGAGAAGAAGCTTGGTGGTCTCAATGCGTTTGACATTGCAGAGGAGATAGTGAAGACAATGGACCTGCCTAAAGGTCTTCAGGGTATGTAAACAAGCGTTGTGCTTTCCGCTTAACCTAGTGGTTTAGTTATTTCCCTTGTAATGTGGATTGAATGAGAATTTAATGCTCACATACCCTGCAAGCTTCTGCTTAGCTTCTGCTGATTCCTCTGACTGTGACATCCTGTCTTTCCTGTAGGCGTTGGACCTGGATGTACAGATAAGACTTTATTGTCAGCGATAGCCAGTGCCCTGCACACCAGTGCGGCTCCCATCACAGGTCAGCTGTCAGCAGCTGTGGAGAAGAACCCAGGGGTGTGGCTCAACACGACCCAGCCCCTCTGCAAGGCCTTTATAGTCACCGATGAGGACATTAGGTACTTGTTACTGGCTCCATAGGGTCGAACAATTTTTCTGAATAATGTTTGTCAATCTAGGGCACAGGTGTCAAACCGGTTCCACGGAGGGCCGAGTGTATGCTGGTTTTTGGTCTTTCCTTTCAATTAGAGCCCAATTAAGACGTAGACTGCCAGGTGAGGCGAGATCCTAACCAATTA
>JACXGM010005488.1:0-26887 GCA_016801145.1 Umbra pygmaea | reverse complement strand
AGAATATTCACTAACGATCCCCATCCCAAAAAAAAAAGGAAATCATCAGGCCCTTTATGTGAAAACATTTCTTCTCTTTTGTTGCGGCCTCCACCGTTGATCGCTTTAAAAATGCATAGGCCCCATGGCTGGGTCTGGGGTACGTTCAAAAGTTCCTTTCCTCAGTGTTCCTCACTGTTCATCGATATCCTCTGGCCAGGTAAGGGGTTTATTATTAAACACAACTGAACAGTGCAAACAAACATTGTGTTCTATAATTAAGTATAAATAGAGAACTTCAAACAGTTGACGTATTTGTACCCTTTTTTCTTGCGTAGTCTCACCATCTCCTGAATGCTTGCCCTGGTGTTAATTTGAGTGTGTGTTTTATGATGCTCTGTAGGTGTCTGTTTTACAGTAAAAGGTCATCCTCATTTGTCTGCGGACACAAAGAGCCATGGGGGGTCTGATGGACAGACCAATGACGGGCTGAGGAATGGACGGGGACACGGGCAGTTGGCTAGCTAGTTCTACATTCTGGCATTGAAGACAGCAGGGCCACAAATAGACTGACAAGGACAGAGATGTGGAGGAATAGGAGAGAAGAAAGAGAGATGGAGATATAGAGACAGACAGGAGAGAGACACAGACATGAGAGAGATAGAGACAGACAGGAGAGAGATCCCCAGACAGGAGAGAGATAGAAACAGACAGGAGAGAGCTACAGACAGGCAAGAGATGAAAAGTGAGATAGAGACTGTGTAAGTTAAACAGGGCAGGCCCAGCACATTTGGGGCCCTTGGACATCAATCGACATAAAGAATATATTACTGTATATGTCAAACATATGTTATTATCTTGGAAAATACATGTAGCAAACTGCTTACATTCAAAATGTCATTTGACCATTATTTAACCAGGCAAGTTGATGAAGAGCCCATTCTTATTTGCAGCAAAGACCTTTGGGGAATAAAATGGGGGTTAATGGGACATGGAAAATCTTTGTTCTCGAGTTATTGTTCATAATTTGCAGTGAGGCAGATTAAAAATGTTAAAATAATCTCTTGCCAATCTGCAATTGTTGCATTCATAATGCTGTCTGGAGACCCCAGTGACCTTCTGGGGCCCCAAATCAAAACATTAAAATAATTATTGGTTGAGGGCCCCCTGGAGTTTGCGGGCCCTGGGGCACATGCCCTGTGAGGTTTCTGGTAATCTGGCTTTGGGGAGAGAGCAGACAGAGGGAAGAGACAGAAAGAGATGGAAGAATTGTAGGTGATCCAGCCAAGGAGAGTGGACAGATAACTAATCACACCACTGCCTCTCTCTCGATTCTCTCCTCCCCTGTCGTCCACTCGTCCAAAGGTGATGGAGGAGAGCAGAGCACGTTGAGCTTCTGAAATTCTCCAGATTAAAAAGCCTCAAACAAATGAGCCCTAAAAATACTGCCCTGGGGAGCATACTGTAGGAGGGATGGAAAACTAGAAGGACAGAACAAAGAGAGAGAAAGCGAGGGGGGCAGTAGGGAATGGCTATTCTTAAAGAAATAGCGGGAAAGAAAGTAAAATTACCATTCCCTAACACACCTGTTCTGTCTTCCTCTCAGATTAGAAACCAACAGCCGTGCTTTTTCTTTCCCAGATTGCTTCCTTTTTCTCCACACCAAATCAGATACAGAACATTTATCTAAAGACATTTCTCACCCCCTCCAAACACACACACACACACGTGCACACACACACACACACACACTTTGATACATGTAGGATTCTCCCAACACTACCGTCTCTGCCTTAAAAGCTGCCCTATTGTTTAAGATTCCCGTTCAGTGGTTGAGGTGATATACGAGCAGATATTAAGGAAAAGTTTGATTTTTATAGATGTCACCTGACCTCAGCACCAACGACCTCCATTTTCCCAAATGGCCCAGGTCTCGCTTTTAATGGAGTCTCCGTCCGCCATATATCAGCTTCTCTGTCCCTATAAACCATACACAGCCTAGCCTCGCAAACCACCTCTGCTTTATCAGGACACTTAGGCTGTTTCACAAGCTACAAATTGGTTTATTAATGGGAAAAGGATTTTAATATAGCTATGTAAGAGGAAAAGAAAAGTAAGGATTTTAATATAGCTATGTAAGAGGAAAAGAAAAGTAAGGATTTTAATATAGCTATGCAAGAGGAAAAGAAGGGAATACAGTGCATGTGTTTTGTGTAGGTGTCCCTCTGGTGTTTTTACCTTGAGACTTTCTGTGTATTTCCTCTTCTCGTCTCTCCTCTTCCCCTGCAGGGGTTTGGGCATTGTCAGCATAGAGGTTTTAGGAGCGGCCTGGCTGATACTGCCTAAAGTCTGGAATAGAGCCTATAGAAGTCTCAACCCAGAAGAATGACCCAGAAGAGCAAAACTCCATCACCAGTTTCCCAGAGGCTGGATAATGACGGCTCCACCCGAGGCCTAAAACTATGGATTGAACCTCTAGGAATCTCACATACGTATGTACCATACAGTACATAATACAAACAGCATATTGTATGATATGTAGAATGGTATTTTCACTGTTTATTTGTCCAAACCACAATGTACTACTTGTGCTTGGCCACATACCTCTATTTTAATGTCATATGACCACAGGTTTCCATTCAAGTGTCAATGCAATTTAACAATTTCCAGACCTGTACATTAGTTTGTTGACATTAAAATAAATGCATGGTGGTATGCCGTACTTAGCCATGGTTCAATGCATACTGTGTTTTTCCTACAGTTGGTAGAGATGAGAAATGGAGAGATCACGAAATACACTTCATAGAAACATTAAAAGGCAAAGTTCAATAATTGGAAACAACAGAGACACAAAGCATCTTTCACACATGACCTTTCTCTTTCTTTTTCTCTGTTTGTTTTCTCATTCTCTCCATCTCCCCACCTGGTCTAAATGCTCTCCAACTATCATCCTTTCACCACAACGTAGAAAGAGAAAGGTGTTTTCCAAAAAAGATTTTAATTTGGATTTTTTAATTTGGAAGCCAGGGTAAAGTTTACATGCAGTAATCAAACAGACTTTTAACTCTGCTTCACATGAACACACACACACACACACACACGCACAGACACTCACACAGAGGCTTGTTTCATGTTCAGCTGGAACTGAACGAAGAAGAAAGGTAGGGTTCAGGGAAAGTTGACTTGTTAAACGTGTCCTCTTCCACCTAGGTGACATATGTTCTCTTTCAATGCCTTTTTTTATTAGCGTTTCGCTTTCTGTCTTTCTTTCCACTCTTTCTCGTTCTCTGTGTGATTAAATGGCCTTGCTAGACTTTGACCGGGGGAACATGGTTTAAACACTAACCCTCCCCCTACCCACAGACACACACACATGCATGCTACACATCTGGACTTGTGTTTAATTTCACGTCGAGCCTTGGCAGGAAGCACCTGTCCAGATGAAACTGTGCGAGAGAGAGACCAAAAAAAAGGAAAAAAATAGGGGGTAAAAAAAGAAAAACATGAATCCATCTGTTCTGTTGTGGAAACGCATGTCACAGGTTGTCACATTAAAAGTAATATCAACAAACAGTGTGAAATCCAAATTGCTTTGGAAAAGCCCAGTCATTTGAAATTAGCACAAATTTCATCTCACTAAATGTTATCGCGTCTGTCTGATTTTACGTTGAATAAGACTCATTCTTCTCTTTGCTCTGAGGCAGCTGAGGCGCTGGTGTTCCAGACGTGTAAAACCCCTACATATGGAGATTATTCTGACTTCACATTACCAGATTAAAAGATTCACGTCTGGCCTCCATCTCATACCTGTTGGGGAAAATGGTAACAATCCTGTTTAGGAAGAAAGACAGGAACACATAGACACATACAGGTAGGTGTTAAGAAGCCTGACAGGAATCAAACATATAGAGGGTGCATTGATACATGTTTTAATAGAACAGTCAACTAACATTGTGTCTTACATGAGGGAAGTTACAGTGACAAATTCAGCATAGAGTAAATGATCAGACTCTAACATTACTTACAAACACCACATATATTTTCCTGCTCTCCCTCTATAGACTATACCTCTGTTCAGAGTTTAGCTGTGACAACGAATACGATTTTCTTGTTTTTTGTTTCGAGATCTTTTGTCCTTTAGGAGTTGGTCTGGGCATGTCTATACACAAGGTATCTCTTATAGCCTATTTGAACAGGCTAGGCTGCTTTTGTGAGTTGGATAAAGTTAGATCCATGTTGATCAATATCTGTAGGATAACATAATGTTCACATTCTCTATGAGCCTAACATAAGCTAATGCAAAAGCAAATTATGTTATCCTCTTACAATGTTTTTATTTTTATTTATATGATTATTATCTGTCTGTTGTAAATCTGCAAAGTTTTTGAATCTCAACATCATCTCCAGTGTTTCCCTGCCTGGATCCTCAGTCTGCCTGAATTAGGCTCAAATAAGCCACTGGTTGTCATGATAAATCATTAGTAAATGACATTGAGTTGTACTAAGGCAGCAGTTCTTTTCCCTGTCATGTTAGCACTGACCTGGGTATCCATGTTTTCCAGCCTTAATCGCTTTTGATGAGTGGCTTCATTTGGAGCATTCCTCACCAAGGCTTACTTACTGTGGGTGACTGTGTTCCCTGCCCTTTGTTGTCTTCTGCTTTAACCTTTCTGACAGATGTTTTCAGTTCCTCATAAGCACAATATTCAATAATGATGTCATTATTATCATTATTATAGTATTATGACACCAGAGTGACAGGAATTTAGAGTAGGTTAGTATTCATATGGTGGTGTCCCTGCCTTTGGTGAGTGTACTGCCAACTGAATGCAGTTTAGGGAGTGTGGGTGACACTCAGGTAAATTCTTCCACTACCAATGGTACAATGTGTTTTTGTGGCTTTGTCATTTGATGCTGCAGGTAAGTGTTTCTATAGGGGTGTGCCACAACAATGGACACTAGTTTGTATATAATTAAGTAGAGAGGTAGGAAAATAGATCAAAAGATTTGCATCCCCCAACACTCTCCAAAGACCCAAAACAGGAGAAGGCCCGATATGATTCACGGCTTACCCATTTCTCCTAGAAGTCCTGAGACAATGTTTGTGAATCCGCTTGTGTGTTGTGAGCCGCAAGTGTGTGTTGTTGCTTGAGGAGAAACAAAGAGAGAAAGACAGCAACAGGTAGAACACAAGCCATGTGAAAAGTTATAACAGTTATAACAGCTAGCCAATGTTTTTGCTAACCTAAGCTGAGCTTTATTATTTTAGCAGGTTGAATGAATATAAATACTCTGAATGTAAGAATGTCCCAAACATGACAAAAAGGTCTCCCCTACACATTTAGCCAACGCAATGTTTCTGGAACACTTCTTTGTATGTAACAGTAAAACCAAAGCACCTTAGGTTTCTAAATCTTCTCCAGAATGTAATGTGAATTTAACAAAAAACTGCTAAAAACAGCTAACCCAAATTAAGAAATAACTGCAAACAAGTACATTTTTCACCTGTTTTGATAGTGTTACATTTAAAGGACATTTCCAGAGTAAATAAAACATTTTAAATATAGTATTTAAAAATGATACCCTAGACTGATAAACTTCATATACAGTGCTGTTCCTGCATTCTTTTTCGAAATCACCCGAGAGTACAGTTCGGCTGCTTCTGTATCGGATTTTACTTGAAATACCACAAAGTCCAGAATTCAATGCAAACTTTGCGCCTGCGCACTGCAAGTCACTTCAGTGGAGTCAAATTTTGTGTAAGAATCTTGGCTACTAGCTAGAAATTATACACCGCAATTTGAAACATTTACTATGGGTCACAATATTGTCCCGGAGCTATAGCCCCTACAACGCTTCATTGGGTATAGATTTAGCCAGAATCTACTCCAGATAGGCCGGGGGCTGCAGGAAAAGCCAAGACAATGGACTTGTTAGCCAGTTAGCCACTAACCCATTGCTCTAACTCGTCTTTCGTTGGTTATTTCCAAACAATTACACCAAAAAGTAACCACTCTGGCTTTAAATATAACAAAGTTAGCAGTATTCTGTTAGGCATTTATATAACGTTCTTCCCTCCAAGTAGTCAAACAATTACAAGATGCTACATTGGAGCTAAGAAAGGCTAACCCCAGCCAAGTAGATAGCGGTAAATCAGCTCCTTACCTGTGATAATTTGGTCCTCCATCTGGCCTGATTATTTTTTCAAAAACACGTTGGTCCATTTGAGCGTCAAAAATCAAATGATCTAACAAACAGATGTAATCAACTTCTTGGCAGGAAATGGTTGAAAACAAAAAAATATTTGTTCCACTCTTAAAAGTTGCATATACTGCTACACACTGTACCATAGTACACCTATTCAGAGACAGAGTGCACAGTTATATGATCTCCTCCCCTGTAGTTTCATTCAGGGATCAGTGACATCACTGATCTGTGAACTCAAAATCTTACGGAGGGCAGCTTAGGAAGTGCAGAACGCATGAAAATGTGTTTTTCTTTACTAGGATGTTGGGAAAATGACCTGGAAAACAATTTTGCAGTGTTAGAAAGCTGGAGTGTCCCTTTAAATGTTTATAGATAATGAGATATTATGTTGCCTGGTAAGACAAATGTCTTGAATGTTAACTCCATTTGTTCAGGCAGACTTTCTGATGAAGTGAAATTTGAATATTTTAAATAATATTGCTGCACTTCAGTCTTCCCCATGAGCTGTCTGCAGCTAGCTTGATTAATTAATATTTACTCAGCAATGAGTGTGCAAACAAGCATTTCATTTCTTCCACAGGTGTCAAAACGGTTCCATGGAGGGTATAGTGTATGCTGGATAATGGTTTTTCCCTTCAGTTAGTGCCTTATACTGAAGGCCATTTCTAGCACTGAGGCTGACAAGTTCGCCTGGCAACACTATATTATGCCCCATCACAAACTCTGATTTTACTTTTCAAAATAATAGCGCTCGTACTTCATTACAATAATCATTGTTAATTCAGTGCATAGATAGTTAGTGGGTCTATGTTCATGTGTTGCTGTTTGTAATGAAACGTTGTCTATCAAATACTGTTATTGATTCTTTACACACAATACAATTGCATTTAGTTACAATTCACTAGCTTTGTAATGAATTCACAACAATTTTTGCAATAAATAAAAATTAGCGATATTATTCTGAAAGTAAAAAATCAGAGTTTGTGTTGCTGGCAAATATATAGTGTTGCCAGGTGAACATGTCAGCCTCTGTGCTAGAAATGGCCCTGCTTATACTATACTGCCTGGTGAGGGGAGATCCTAACCAATTAGTGACCTAATAAATCAGTCAGGAACAAGGTAAGTGTGAAAGCCTGCAGACACTAGACCCAACCTGGAATATGTTTTGACACCAGTGCTTTAGACTGTAGACTACTTAAATTTATCAATAAAGCATAATAAGTTGTATCTAGTTACTGTGATTTATTGACATCCCGATTGTTTCCGAGGTTTTAAAGAACATTGAAAGGATTTCCATGGTCTCTTGGAGGATTTTGGTTGATATCCTGATTTTTTATTTGATAGTCACAGATACCCTAAATTATTATCAATACCATATTTATTTATTTTTAAAACATTATTATTCCACCAAATACTGTAATAATACTGATTTCTGAAATCTGAAAGTTAACACATTATTATTGTGTATAAAAATGAATACAAACTTACATTGGGGGAATTTGGGCAAAATGTTTTCAGTAGTTTATGGAATAAAACAAAAATGCTGCTGATTTTGCAGTGGTCTAAATGTTTTTCAGAGTTATGTTGCTATTTTTACATACAGGTTGTTGCGCTCTCAACCAGGAAGTCTAGACAAGCATCATAATGCACCAGAAGGCAAGGCAAACATTACACACCTCAAACCTGGATGGCTGTACAATTGTAAATCCCACTGTGGGACAGTCCTCTCTGGGACCACTGTGCTAATCTGCAAGCAGAATTTGAAACCTGGTCTCGCAATGACGCAGCTTACTGTGAGGCAGTGACAACTTCTGGTTGCATATGTACATTTATTCCTAATACAGAATGTATTATTCTAAATGTCTTCAACTGGATAATTTACTTCAACTTTTCTTTGTCCACAGAATTTCAATCTTCCTGTTACAGAAAAATGTCTGTCAATGACCCATATTTTTCTACATTTTGAAATTAAAAGTAAATATCAGCTCTATTATTCAGGAGCAAACCTGAATGAAATGTACACAAATGTACTGAAACCCTGCTAAACAATCAAAAACGTTTACTAATGGGTCTCTTGTGACATCACAGTGTTCTTCTACAAACATTAGTTTCATTGTGTCCATTACCTAACATAAACTTGTAGGAATTCTTGAGTTATACAGAGTTGCTCAGAAGTAAACTACAGTGTTGATTTTAATCGTGAGTAGGTACATTTAGATAAAAACGGAAGGTTCAGCCAAATCCCTTAGCATTTACATCATCTTCATTTTTTTAGATTATAGATAAATCACAGTGTTGTTTTCTAATGAGTAGGCACATTTCCATAACATTATTAAAAGAGTACAGCTCCGGTCAGACATTGGACTTACTTCCTACAGTACATTGGATTCATAGACAGCCACTCTGCATGTTGAGCTAAAACTTCCACTGGTGCTACTGATGACTTTCTAGTAAAGCTATGCAAGCACACATGTTAATGGACGTTTTAGGTCCCTTTGTCTAATTATGCCTACAGTATGTGAAAGAACAAACTCAAGAACAGACAGAGACCATTCCATTGTATGTAACGCTTCCAATAATCTAAATAATGTTTACATTATTCCATATACAAGTCATAGTTGAGACATTTTAAAATTGATCAAGAAGATTTGTTCCCCAATGATCAGTATTTAGTACAGTATGTTTGACGATGAAAGCTAGCATGATTTGCTAAACGAGCTAAATTGAATTGTTAGCCAAGCCAGTAACTGCTAGCTAAATGAATTTGATGATGCTGACGGAGCCTCTAAGTGAAATATATTAGAATAATTAGCTAGCTACTGTTTATACAGTGCCTTGTGAAAGTATTCGGCCCCGTTGAACATTTTGACCTTTTGCCACATTTCAGGCTTCAAACATAAAGATATAAAACTGTAATTTTTTGTGAAGAAGCAAAAACAAGTGGGACACAATCATGAAGTGGAACAAAATTTATTGGATATTTCAAACATTTTTAACAAATAAAAACTGACAAATTGGGCGAGCAAAATTATTCAGCCCCTTTACTTTCAGTGCCGCAAACTCTCTCCAGAAGTTCAGTGAGGATCTCTGAATGACCCAATGTTGACCTAAATGGTTAATGGTGATAAATAGAATCCACCTGTGTGTAATCAAGTCTCTGTATAAATGCACCTGCTGTGTGATAGTCTCAGATGTCCGTTAAAAGCACAGAGAGCATGACGAAGAACAAGGAACACACCAGGCAGGTCCGAGATACTGTTGTGGAGAAGTTCAAAGCCGGATTTGGATACAGAAAGAGTTCCCAAGCTATAAACATCCCAAGGAGCACTGTGCAAGCGATAATATTGAAAAGGAAGGAGTATCAGACCACTGCAAATCTACCAAGACCCGGCCGAAGAAGACTGATCAGTGATGCAGCCAAGAGGTCCATGATGACTCTGGATGAACTGCAGAGATCTACAGCTGAGGTGGGCGAGTCTGTCCATAGGACAACAATCAGTCGTATACTGCGAAAATCTGGCCTTTATGGATGAGTGGCAAGAAGAAAGCCATTTCTGAAAGATATCCATAAAAAGTGTCATTAAAAGTTTGCAACAAGCCACCTTGGAGACACACCAAAAATGTGGAAGAAGTTGCTCTGGTCAGATGAAACCAAAATCGAACTTTTTGGCAACAATGTAAAACGTTATGTTTGGCGTAAAAGCAACGCAGCTCATCACCCTGAACACACCATCCCCACTGTCAAACATGGTGGTGGCAGCATCATGGTTTGGGCCGGCTTTTCTTCAGCAGGGACAGGGAAGATGGCTAAAATTGATGGGAAGATGGATGGAGCCAAATACTGGACCATTCTGGAAGAACCTGATGGAGACTGCAAAAGACATGAGACTGGTACGGAGATTTGTCTTCCAACAAGACATCGATCCAAAACATAGAGCAAAATCTACAATGGAATGGTTCACAAATAAACATATCCAGGTGTTAGAATGGCCAAGTCAAAGTCCAGACCTGAATCCAAACGAGAATCTGTAGAAAATAACTGAAAACTGCTGTTCACAAACGCTCTCAATCCAACCTCACTGAGCTTGAGCTGTTTTGCAAGGAGGATTGGGCAAACATTTCATTCTCTCGATGTGCAAAACTGATAGAGACATACCCCAAGTGACTTACAGCTGTAATCGCAGCAAAAGGTGGCGCTACAAAGTATTAACTTAATTTTGCACGCCCAATCTTTCTGTTTTTTATTTGTTAAAAACGTTTGAAGTATCCAATAAATTTTGTTCCACTTCATGATTGTGTCCCACTTGTTGTTGATTCTTCTCAAACAATTACAGTTTAATATCTTTAAGTTTGAAGCCTTAAATGTGGCAAAAGGTTGAAAAGTTCAAGGGGGCCGAATACTTTTGCAAGGCACTGTAAGTAGCTGCTAGATAACATTATTGTAAATTTATATTATGCAATGTTCAAGTTCCCGTTTATTTTTCCCGTACATAGAAACACAAATGGAATTGCATTTACAGGGACAATTTTGTGCCTTTCATGCCATCAGCAATGCAGCAGTAGTAAAAGGAAACAATGCTAGCATGTTGCCTAGAGTTCTTTCTTCCAGAATTTGAACTTGCTTCTGGCTCATATTTGGTGTTTTATGAACAAGGTTTTTGTTTTTGGAATTAGCTACACAACTGTCTTGTCCCAGAGTACACAATGAAAAATATATAAATGTGACAATATAAACTCGTAAAAAATGGAAATGTCCTTATTCAGGACACTATATTTTAAATAGAATTTGTAAATAGCCAAATAACTTTACAGATTTTCATTAAAAAGGGTTTAAACAATGTTTTCCATGCTTGAACTATGACCATAATATTGTATGAACATACACCTGTGAAACGGTCATTAAGACACTCACAGACGTTATGAAAACTGACGACAATAAAGAGACATTTCTACTGACTCTGAAAAACACCGAAAGAAAGATGTCCAGGATCCCTGCTCATCTGCATGAACATGCCTTATGCATGCTGCAAAGAAGAATGAGGACTCCAGATGTGGCCAGGGAAATAAATTGCAATGTCTGTACTGTGAGACGCCTAAGACAGCGCTACAGGGAGAAAGGAAGGACAGCTGATCATCCTCACAGTAGCAGACCACCTGTAAGAACACTTGCACAGGATCAGTACATCCAAACATCACACCTGCAGAATACATAGAGGATGGAAACCACAACTGCCCCAGTAACTGCAGAAATTCTCTGGAGCGGATTCGAGTTGAGGGTGTAGGGTCCGTCATGGTCTGGAGCAGTGTGTCACAGCATCATCGGACTGAGCTTGTTGTCATTGCAAGCAATCTCCATGCTATGTGTAGGCCAGGCTTAGTTGACACTTACTTTAAGTAAAATACTCCTTTAATTTAGTTAAGTTATTAATAATATTATTAATATTATTAAAAAGTCATTACTGAAGTTGTAAAGAATTTGAATGTCAACACAGGTCTTAGACTTCAATTAATACTTTTAAACCATTAAGCAAACATGCAGATAACAGACAGGCAAAATGTAAACCCCTAGGGACATAGCAGAATGCCCTTAAAGAAATATAGCCACATTTACATGGGCAAATTATATGACATCTCTGAGAATAAACAAGATACAAAAGATATTCTCACTGTTCCTATAACTGAACATTTGAAAGGTACTGCATTTGATTAAACAGTAAAGCACTAGTATCAGTAGACTTAATTTTTCAAACATTACGCGTTATATTAAATTGGTGAGCATTAGAACATCAGCTCTCATCAGTGTCAATAAACTTTTCAGTCAACAGAATAAATAAACATTTCCCTTAATTTCTCTTTTCCCCTCCCCAAAATCCATTGCTCTAAAAATGAACAAATATAGCCACACCTTCACGGCGAACATTTGATATTTTGTTATTCAACCTTTCAACAGGTTTACTCTAGCAGATCGTGTATGGAACAGTCCAGCTGCTGTGTCTGATGGTTCGACACTGAGGGTTGGTGATGCAGTGCAGCTGTGCAGCAGTTCGTTGCTGTGGATCATATGGAGCTAGAGGGTGTGTGGCTCCCGCCGCAGAGAAACATGCTGCAAGTGCCGCTTGCCCCTAAAAGTTTCTCCCTGGGGTGTTTCACTGACAACACAAGTTGCAGTCTTCTCCTGAACAGAGGTGTCGCAACTGAGGAGAAGCTACTGACTCTGTTTTTTTCTCGGAATAGAAGAAGAAGAAAAAGTTAAACGATGGCAGATCTGGCAGCAGCATTGCCGTTAATGTCAGCAGTGGCGAAAATTATCTTAACTGTGTTGTTATGATCCATTTACAGTTTTATTATGAACCATTAACTGTTTTATTATGAATCGTTTACTGTGCCCTCGAACTCGTCAATGCTTCCCGTTTCCGTTTTGTCGCGTGCAACTGAAAAAGAAAGAGTGTTGGGAGCCCATGGCTCGAAATCGCCTGGTTGGAAGGGTTGTATTTGTCTTCCGGCCCACGAGTAGCTTTGCAAGGCGTTGACCGAAAGCAAAGAGGGTCTTTCTGTTTCAAGATTTCTTTTGCGGTCTGAACACCTGTCTTCGCATGTCTGTTCCCTTGAGGGTTGTGTGGACTTGATGTGATGTGTGTAAAGTTGAACTCTCTTGCAAAAAATTGCTGAGACACTGGTCGTGCTGCTCTGGAGTATCTTTATACACAAGGACACCATCCATTAAGATAGCCATGCTTTCCAGGCCGTTGAGTGTCTTGGTCATTTTGCATTGGAAAATTTTCAGAGAACTTGTGATTCCGAATGGGAGTCTTTTAAATGCATATCTCCCAAAGGGTGGTATGAAGATGGTTAACTTGCTTTCTGGATGTAGAGGTATCTACCAAAACCGATAGGCAGCATCCAGTGATGTGAACATGGTTGCGTCTAGCAGTGAATTCCTCAGCAGTTGGAAGGACCTCTCTTACTCCTTACAGCTTTGTTTAACCTCTTCAAATCCACACAGACATGCACCTTCCCATTTGTCCTTGGAACTGGCACCATAGGTGCATACCAGTCAGTGGGCTCACTCACAGGCTCAATCACCTCATTGTCCTCCATGCATTTTAATTCCTCTTTTACTTTATGTAGTACAGGCAACGAAACGTTACTGTTGGAACAACACAAGTCAAATACAAAATTGACAAGGGTGCAGATGCAAGCTGTATTGTACATTGTTTGTCATTTCTGCTTTCATTTGTGATTGCACCCAGGAAATATGGTGTCTGTGAAACAGTCTCTGTCACTTCTCTGACTGATTTACTGTAACGTTTATTTTTCCATTTACCCACCGTCTTACACTTGTTACATGTAGAGTTCGTGGCTGGGCACCTTTCCAGATCTCTCTGTTTCAATTTTCCACATTTTCTACATTTTAAATCACCTTGATCACTTTCTCTCTTTTTAGGTTTCCATTTGGGCTTTCCTGTGCCTAATCCTCTCCCGCGAATTTCCTGCACCACTGCATGTGACTCACCTTGCAGGTGAACTTGGAATGCAACCTCCTCGGAATGGCGAACAGTTGTGATGGTTTGGGCACATGTAAGATCAGCCATTAGCTGCAATTTACTTGACAGTTCTTTGTCCAAAATGTCCACAAGAATGCGGTCACAGATGTGTTTGTCGCTATTTACAACGAAGTCACAGTGTTCAGATAACTCATACAGAGCTCTGATAAACATTTCAGCTTTCTCACTGGGCCGTTGTGATCTCTGGTGAAAACAGGCACACTCGTGAATCACGTTGCTGTTAGGATAGAAGTTTACATCGTATTTTCCCAGCACAATGTCAATCTTCATCTCATCCCCCACCATCTCAAAGGTAAAAGACTTGAAAATGTTTTCAGCCTCAGGCCCCATGGCAAAAGTCAGCGAACTGACCTGCACTTCGCCGTCTTTGTTACTCAGTTTAGTAGCCAGCCAAAATCGCAGGAAACGTTGCTTTCAGTCATCCCATTCATTTGGATGATCAAAAGCAAAACTTTCTCGAGGATGAAACTTGGCCATGTTTTCAAAGGAGCTTTGTGTCTGTCAAACACTTCTGACACCATGTAAAGAATTTAAATGTCCACACAGGTCTTAGACTTCAATGAATACTATTAAATCGTTAAGCAAACACACAGGTAACTGACAGGCAAAAGCTAAAATTCCCACCTGTATGTGCCTAGGGACATAGCAGAATGCCCTTAAAGATATATAGCCACATTTACATGGGCACATTATATGACAGAAGTTAAGTTTAATTTATTTTGTGTTATCTTTGATGGGCTTGCAAGTGGGCCAATGGGTTACCTCTATGAGTTTGTGAGCTGACCAATTAGCTGTCAGCTAGGCTCCGTGGTAGTTACACCCTTTGATTATGTCTTGGCCACATTCTTTTGGGGTTTGCACCTGAGTGTGGAAGTCTGTATTTGCCCATCCATAAAAGAAGGATATAGCTAATTAAATTAACAAAAGATGTATTACTTTTAATACTGACAGTACTTTGTTATAATATGAAGGTTAAGAAAGCTGTTCCCTAAATCCACTGTCGATGCACCAGCCCAAAATTGCATTGAATTATGTTCTGAGGAAACTATTTAATGAAAATTAAATATGTAAAATATGAACGTATAATAGGGTCAATTACGTTTGTAGGGAACTAAATTTAAAAACCAAATTACGTAAAATATGAACATTTGAGGACCGTGACATCATGTAAATAGTGTAGTTTTTGGTAGGGTGGAGATCAGGGATGGTGGGTGGGCGTATAAATCTGCGACTTTCATCATGGAGTTTGCAAGTTCAAATCCAGGTGGAAGCTTTGTGTGTGTTTTGTTCTCCATTCCCACGTGATGCAGATTTGTTGCACATTATATATATTTTTGTAATGTTAACTCTAACTCTAATACAGGCGAAATGAAACATGCAAGTGCAACGTAATAAAAGGACGAATATAGCCTAATAACAAAACTAAAAAATACCCTTAATATATTGGCATATAATATAATTAATGTTTTCTAAATAGTTTCCTGAGAACGTAATTTGGGAGGGCTTCTGAGATATACGGTAGCTAGCATAGCGATGCACATTTAACACAGTGAATTCATCTGAAGTGGTGAGTTTTGTACCTGGCAATATGCCTTTAAATATGCTAGCAATTATGTTAACAGGTGCTAGTTGTTAGGACCACGTAAGGGTGTTAGTTGTGCAAACTAACAATCTTTGTCTGTTGAAAATGAACATGTTGATTCATGGTGTTATTAACTATGTTGTATTTTGTGAATAAAAGATTGTACAAACTGTTAACATAATTGTGATGATATTGAGTCGATAAAGAGGCAATTTTTTTGTGTTTTTCCCACTGTTATTGGAGCGGGAGGGATATGAAAGCATGTTAATGTTTTAATGATAATGATTACATGCAAATTATGTGGTTTTAGTTATGATAGTGTTAATGTTATAAAAATTCCATACAACTTGAATTTTAAATATTTTTTTATATTTTATATAAAGGTTGATATATAAATATTATTTGATACTTGAGAGAAATGTTCATATATTTTGATACTTAAGAGTTGTAGAAATGGGTTTAATTACTACATCTAATCAAGGGAAATTATTTTGCCTTGTTTATAGGTTGAGTTTTTTGGTAAGGGTCGGAAAATCGAGTAGCCCAAGTCCATTCGGCGGAGGGATACGGAACAACATGTTACAAACATCCCTGGATTCCATCAGGTTCCCAATCCGGATTGGCTGGGTGGCAAGCTAGTAGTGTCTTTGACTAGATCCTTCTTGGCTCATCACAGTGGTAGGACAGACTTTAACAAACTGTTAAGGGTCCACTAATTGAGGAAGACTGAACTGAGCTCAAGGGACTAGACATGTGTTTATTTTAAGCGCATAGTTTAATATTTTAGTTTGTTATTTTTCATAACTGTGTGTATTTTATTGTATATAATATACTTTCTTCAAACTTATCCTGGTATGGCACTCTTTTTAGTGGTGTGCAATTCTCTGGCTCTGAAAAATCTTGATTTCTTTTGATATTACCCAAAATTCACATTAATGACAATCTGTAAGGCTACATTTGTATTTCATCATAATAAGTGGTACATGTGCATAACAGGGAAGACATCCTCCTCCCTCATGTGGTACCCTTCCTGCAGGCTCATCCTGACATGACTCTCTAGCATGACAATGCCACCAGCCATACTATTAATTCTGTGTGTGATTTTCTACAAGACAGGAATGTCAGTGTTCTGCCATGGCCAGCAAAGTGCCTGGATCTCAATCCCACTGAGCACGTCTGGGACCTGTTAGTTTGGAGGGTGTGGCCTATAGCCAGTCCCCCCAGAAATGTCAGAGAACTTGCAGGTGCCTTGGGAGAAGAGTGGCGTAACATCACACAGCAAGAACTGGCAAATCTGTTGCAGTGTGGCTACACCAGATAATGACTGTTACTTTTAATTTTGACCCCGCCCTTCTTTTCAGTGATACATTCCATTTCTGTTGGACACATGTCTGGAACTTGTTGAGATTATGTCTTAGTTGTTTAATATTTATATTTACACATATTCAGTTTGTTGAAAATAATAGTAAATGACACTGAGAGGACATTTATTTTTTGCTGAGTTTTATGATTTCTAAGGTGAACAGCACTGCATATTTCTTTAACATTTCAGTCATTTAGCAGAGGCTCCTATCCAGAGTGACTTACAGTACACTAAGTACAGGGACATCCCGCTGATGCACCATGGTGTAAAACGCCTAGCTCAAGGACTATCCCTTATTGTATTGTAAACAGTATTCTTTAACTTTGGTTGATCGACCTTGCAATACTCTCTCAGCTTGTTTCTATAAAACTACAGTATACCATAAATCAGACTGCATGTAATTGTAGAAAACACAGATTCCTTAATGCTATGTAATTCCTGTCTAATTTCTGCCAGTTTAAGGACATCCAACAATTGCAAATTTTAATCACCTAATGCAATATGCTTTGAGAATGACAGCAGGGTTTGGATCGTAGAATCATAGAAACAGGAACAGTTATCTTAGTAACAACTGCACAATGTTATAACACAAACAGTTGTTTTAGCAGGAACATAACTGTTCCCGTCAGAATCTCTGGGCACCACTTTGTTTTGGACAGAAATAATCCGATTTCTAAATTGGTTGGTTTTGAGTAAAAAATATTTTAAATTCAGCTCTCTTTAGACAGTGATTGTATAGAAAGTGTACAGTACATTCTTAGAAAAAAAAGGTTCCAAAACAGTTATTTGGCCGTCCTCATAGTAGAACTCTTTTATGGTTCCCAGAGGAAGAATTCTTTTCCATGTCCATTCAGTGGACATGGTTCTATATGTAACCAAAAAGGGTTCTCAAAGGGTTTGTAGTAGAACTATATAGGGTTCTTCCAGGAACCATAGACATTTTCTTCAATGGGGATACACTTTAATTTTTACACAAACATGGATTTGGGATTTCACATAACAAGCTTTGAAATTCATTTTAATTATTAGTTGCTTGATTGAAGAAATGTTTTACACAATAGCTCTGATTGTTTTCCATTTGAAGATTCTACAATCCACAAAATAAATCTGATTAAACAATGGTTATGATGGCTTTTCGTTATTGAAGGCCAACATTAATATGTACAGTATTTTGTCTTTTTGTGTGTGACAGGTGTAGTTGACTAAACAAACTTTTACACATTAGATTAATTATGTGTCAAGTTAAATCTCACAGATTTAAAATGATTTGTTCAGAGCACTTTGTCAATCGTGTAGGTTGACATTTTTACTGCATAAAAGTATTAACATTATTCTCTGACAAAGAATTTGTCATGACCTAATAAATGTTCATTACCAAGCAGAACCTGACACTGAATAGAGGAACCATGTGAATAAGCATGACTGAATAGTTTACATGACAGTGTTAATGAGTGTATTCAGTCGCTGCTGTCTCATTTGTCTCGATCTAAACCCACTTCTCTCCTTTAAACTGTCAGACAACAACATGCCCCTCTCTGATCAGTAGATGTGCAAACGAACTTTACTCAACCCAATGTCACAGACACTCTTTGAAACTGTAAATATAAAGTGCCTGCATAGCAGTGAAGATAAAGCCTGAATTGCATTATAAATAGCTTGACTTTGTTTTAAAACAAAAACGATCACATACACTAAGTGCAGTTTCTCCATACACACACAGAACGTATTGGCAAAATGTTCCACATGTTGAATGTTGTATGGTAAAAAATGCATTAAACAGGTTTGATGGACTATGACATTTTTACCTGAAATTGACAATTAGGGCCAGTTCACCTATTTCTGTATTTCCAAAAAAGATTTTCTGCCACTGAAGAATATATAGATAATCAAATTTGATTAATAATTTTAAATACATTTTTGTCCAGGTATGAAATCTTTCAGGAATTAGCAATGTAGATTATCAACATTTGATCTGAACTTTTCAGATCAATTTGTACAGATCACCCAGAGTGAAAAGGTTAATCAAACTGGATATCCTAACACAGTACATACTGGAGATATACAGTGGTACAACACAAGTTTTGTGTTGAATCAATCCTTAAATGTATTACTTGTATAACTTGTGTAGAAATTCATGGTAGGCTGTTCTCATGGTGATACGTACAAAACTGTACAAAACAAGAAATCAGTACACGTTTATGTTTCCGGTGTCATAAAAGTTAACAAAACCTAAACCTCACCCTAACATAACCTCACAGTACCCTAATGTTAACCTCAATATCCTGGTATGTTATGCCTGAACTAAACATTTTCCCTTTACTTTAAATTGTAACTGATTGGTCTATTCTTGGAAAAGTTCAGGTAGAATGGTCATTCAATACATACTAAAGTTCACAATTGAATGGCCATATCCATAAGTCCTTTTACATAATGCGGTGAAATATCCATTACGTGCAGTTACCCATATATCGCCAGGAGAACAGGTAGTTTCTGGAGCATAAACAGAACAAATTTCATTTTCTGTGTCACAGTTTCAAAAGCTGTAGAACATGTATGTCGTGATATAAAAAATTGAAAATGCAGTTTAAACGGGACAATGATTTAAAAACTATGCTGTGGACATTGCGAGTTGTGCTTCTACAGTGCATGTCATTGGAAACATGCCAGTTTGTCGCATTTATGCATTTTGGTCTGTGTATTTGTTTGTATCAATGCACTGCATAGCGTAGGGAAACACAATCTCATTTACTGTACATGCTTATTCAGATTTCAATATATCAAGAAATATAGTTTTTAGAGCATTAAATGTAAATCAATTACAAATTCTTTAATCTGGTCACAAGAAAGAGAAGTTAGGTCAGTTGATATGAGTAGAATTCTAAAAATAAAATCTTTAAAGCTAAGACGCAGAACCTGTAGGCTTCAAATTCAGAGGGCAGAAAGGTTGAAAAGGACCCTGTGGGTTGCCAAACTAGAGACAGACGCCATCTTGTCTTGTTCTCCTTCAAGGTCAACGTCAGAGGCAGCCTGCATGTCACCTCTCCTTTGTCTACTCAGATAAAACTGCTGCATTCATTGTATGTCAGATAGACCTCAAAAAGAGAGACGACAGAGAGAGGATAAAAAACAACGCTATCAACACAGCCGACTCCTGCCTGTTTTATCTGTCTCTGACAAATTCTAATGCTTACTCTCTCTCCTCCTCGTCCTCTCCCTCTACCCTGGCCTCACCCTCTTTTCCCTCCCCTCCATAATTCCTCCTCACCTTATCTCCTGTCTCTGCACTGCATCGGTTGCCATTTTAGAATAATGTCCCCCCTGTCTATAATGACATTGCCTTTGTGCCTGAGATTACCTCTGGATTTTTTTTGCCCCTCTCCTCCAAGACAGACACACACACATACACACACACACATGCACATCCACGCATACACACCCAGTAGCCTTGTACGTCAGAGGAAATGTGAAAATAAACATAGCTCAGTGAGACCTCTCCACAGATGCTGGCTCAGTCTCTCTTGATGTCTGCCCAACCGCAGTCAGTCAAAGGACAAAGAAATCTGCTGAGCTCTCTGGGATCCACCTGCAGTATACCAACGGTGTATTGCTCTTTCTCTGTGTCCCTCCCTCTATCCCCTTGGAACAAAATAGTGTGGCGCTAGGACAATGTATAATCACACACATTCAATCTAAATAATCTCTTACTCGTGTTCATCCCACAAAAACATCAGCATTCCCATTCTATTTTATGAGAATTACACGTATGTCTGCAGTTTCGATTCCCCAGTGTTTTCTCCCTAGCATGCAATAACTGGGATGTGGTACCTCTGGATGACAGGTCATTCTCACCCCTGCCAGGATAGCTTAATCACATATGATAATCAGAGTGATCACTGACTAGGCCTGGTCATAATGAGGCCATTATCCTGTCTGTGAATAGGACCCCTACTGGGTTACACAGATCAATGAGTCCATGCCATGAAAGGTGGATGTGGAGGTCTCTTTGAGGCTCAAAGAGACCAGACAGAGAGACATATTCACAGTACCAGAGCTTCTCTAGAGGTTTGTGTAGAATACCCTTGGCTAGACCTTTTACTAATGGAAAGTTGCAAACTTGCTTCGTATTAGCTACAACCTCCAAAGGCAGAGCACAGTCATATTTGTCCCCTCCGTTCAGGGAAGTGTGAACAGTCAAATGTAACTGAGCAAATATTTTGAAACAGTTGAAATGCATAGACTTATTTTCTATTATTTTCAACTGATTTTCCTCAATTCCCGTTTCCCACTAACACTGCCTTGTCGTCAGCTTCGCAAATCCTTGGACAGATCTGTGGGATGGCAAGGATTGCGCACATGGTTCATCCAACCACATCAACCAGTCGCCAATTCTTTTAACACTGCTCATCCAATAAGGACATTCACTGACTATACTTCCGCAATTGAATCTACAGGCGTGCGATCTGGACACATGATGTTGCTGTATAGCGATGTGGCAGGATAGATAATCTGATTTATCTAACCCAAATTCTGGGCAGTGCTATGCCAATTTGGCTGCCTCAAGCAGGAGGTCCGGGGAAGGTCAGAGATCCCATATTCAAGCTCGAACCACTGACTATCATGACGTACAGTAGACTGTCCTGCAATGAAGCGACTTTGCCCACTACACCATGCGGACCCCCTGCACTGTGCATACTGTTTTCTTTGTAAACTGTTTTCTCCTTGTTCCAGAGACTCAGCTGGTTCTATGAAATATCTTCATGACTTTTTATCTCCAACTTTTGATTTTAACCTGCCTGTTCTCATGGCGATATCTAAAAAAAAATTTTGCACACATGTACGTTTCCACAGTCATGGAAACGTAAAGCCACATACTGTATGTTAAGACAGTCTGTTAACCTTAACCTAACCCTAACCTTAACTGCAATAACCTAGCATTTATGCCTGAAATTAACATTCCCATAAGTACCCGGGAGTTTACGTTTGAATGACTGGCCATACGTACAGTAAGTCTGTCGACGTGATACGGAGACATTACCAGTGTTGGGTAAAGTTACTATTACAATTACTTTTTAGTTACTTGTTGAGTTCACAATTTTGGGAAGTCCCTAATTAAGACAAAATTATTAGGTAAATGGAGTTCATATCTTAATAGTGACTGTATCTGTAATAAAACAAATAGAAAGAGTAAAGAAAATATCAATCATGGTCAAAAGTAAGATATGAACTCCATTTACCTGATCACTTTGTCTTAATTAGGGACTTCGCAAAATGTTTGACCTCAACAAGTAACTACATGTAATTGTAAAAGTAACTTTACCCAACACTGGAAGTTACACTACATACGGTTAGTGACGTATTGCGATGAGAACACAATCTTTGAACAAATATGTTTGTTGAGGGCCACCAACGACTAATTCCGATTTTTTTACAACAAATGCTTCTGGCATCTGAATTTCAAAACATAATATTTCCCTCTTGCAAATCCAAGCAGAGTTTATATTAGTTAGCTCCAACTATCTGGTCACTGAGATTGTTTTATGTTTTCAGTCATCTGTTAGAAGGCCGAACATCATGGCCTCAGAAAGATATCACTCCAGCTCCTGCTCTGACAAATGGTGTCACAGATGCAGGTGTAGTGGCATTGTGGATGTTGGTAGAGGAGAGGAAACAAAAACCAGAATGCGGGAGGAGCGTTCTTGATGTTTAATTTACAGGATGGATAGGAAATAATTGAGCTGGCACTGCCGAATACAAAGTTCATTGGAACTGCACAACTTCTATATAATACAAGTGCTCTAACGCGGCACAAACGCAAAGGTAAAATACAGAGTACGCCTGGTTCAACAATGATGTCTACATATTTTATGACACAAAACGAGGTGAAGGATCAATCAAATATGTAGACTAACGATATATACAAAAGCACTCAGGTTCAACGATAGCTTCCTCCTCTCCTCCATGACAGGAGTCGCAACTCACAATAACGCGGGCTGAACCTTTTGGAACGCTGGGATTAATAAGGTATCTTGATTACTCATTACACCGGTGTGGGCATTTACCTAGTGCACCAATCATGCTCAATGAGTAACCAAGTGCCTACCACTCTCCTAGCACCCAGAGGTCGGCGCATTAAACAAAACACATACACAACCATAGCAAACAACATTAAATACACAACGAACAGTCCACCATCAGGTTAACTGCCATGACAACCCTGTCCAGTCCTTGCCATCGTGACAAATGGGCAAAACATTCACATTTCTTTAGAGCTTAGGTTTCACCGAAGGTGTCATATGTGTTTATAGCCCAAATGGTTCAATATCTGTACATTCATTTGAGACTTTCTCTTCTGGGCGCTGATAAGCCCATTATGACATCAATAGTCAATACCTTATATGGGCTGATACACATGGCTCTGCTCTACACAGTAAAATGAATCAGCACAAACTCACACATAGCTATAAGAAAATTAATCTGGTGACGTCTTTCAGCGATGGGTCACACAATCAGATCCATAAAGGAGAATGCATTGACAAGAACTCTTAAATTGTAGAATGTGTTTCAAATTTTGCAAAGTGAAAAGAGAACTACTTTCTCTTTCATTGACCAGCTTCCAAAAGTTGTAGAATATTTTTTTTAATGATTTTTAAAAAATCAGAAAAGCAGTTTAGATGGGACAATTTTGCCATTTAATCAGGAATTGCAATGCCATGACGAGTTTTGTTTCCAAACTGTTTGTCAATGGGCACGCGCTGGTCCATCTTTAAACAAATGTACACATTTTATGATTTTGTTTGTAACAAAGAATGGCTTAATATAGGGAAACTATACACTATGTCCTTTTTTTGTATTTGTTTTAATATCAAGAAATTAGAAAGGAGTTCCTTTCTAATTTCTTGAGTACAAATAGCACCATGTATGTCAATTCTGTGTGATACACATTCATATTTAACATTGTTGACACTAGCCTGGCTCCGCCCTCCTACGTACTTCATTTTCCTTCAGTACTACGTCTGGGATTGCGGCATGTTCTTGGGTTTTCTCCTAACAATTTTTTACCGGTCCAATCAGCGAACAGAGGGAGTGGCTGAAAACGATGACATTGATGTCCTTCGCTAGTTTGAGTTGTAGTATGTCACGACCAAATGTAGCGATTGGTAATGGCAGATCCAGAGTGGCTCTGGGCAGATCCAATAGTTTTAAATTTCAACAAAGTACCCGCCTTCAAGGAAGTTAAGGCTTGTCAATGGAGAGTGGCCAGACTCTCTGTACAAATGAAATGTACGTACGAGAGTCTGGTAGGACCGTGCTAATATAACAGCAACGGCCTGGAGAATAGTTACACAGCAGGTAAGGGAATGACTGAGCCAACTGGAAACTGGGGATGATTAGGTGACCATGATGGTTTGAAGGCCAGATTTGAAATGTAGCCCGGACACAGGGGTTTACAGCCTTGCTCTTAGGTCATGGGATCTTTAGTAACCAGAGTCAGGACAACTGTTTACTTCCTGTTGAAATGATGGTGCCCTGTGCAGGAAAAGGTCTCCTTGAAAAATGTGACATTTAGACCAAAAGGAATAATGACTCCTACTATCCCTTCAACCAACATCTGGTCTCCTAAAATCATGGATATTCAGGGTGCTATACTTCTGGTATGTTAGAATTGTAGAGTAGCTATTGGGCACTAACTAGCTAAGTCATGTGGTTAGCAACCTGACATTCTTCTAAACTGTTTACTCTGAGATATATGACATTAGTGTGCAGAAAGATGCATTGCTTATTTGAACACAAAGACAGTTGAATGTCTGTTGACTGACGATACCCGTAATTAATGTGGTGTGATAAAGAAGGAAGAGGATGCAGTGTTAGGACACGGTTTGATCTGCTAAAAAGTCCATTATGAATAGAATGTGACAATGATGATGGAGGCCATGTGTTGATCGTGAGGGGCAGGAAGTTGGTTTAAGAGACTTTGAATACAACACTGCTCATTATCCTACAGCTGTCAGACCTAGGAGGCCACCTACAGTAGGACAATGGAGGAACTATTGATCAGTGTGTTTGTGAGCATACTCTGACATCCTCAGGCTGAAAATGGTCCTTCCTGGAATGGTATCTCCTGAATTGATCATACTCTAGCAGTATTTGTAAACATGGATAGCCCATACACTTCTGTGTACATAAGAATCCAACATAATTGTTAAATGTACATTTCTTTCTTCTTTAGCAGTTATATATTACAGATGTATATTTCTGGTCCTGTACAGTACCATCTTTTTTCCGCCTCATACTATTAAACTCAGTCCCTTGTTTGAATGTGGCTGTAAAACCACTCCACTCCCATTAATTGACAGAGCTGTGATCATAAATATGACTCTACATACGGCTGCTTTGAATCAAATAGAAATAGATCCCCCAATGCCTTGCAAAGCTATTTCGTCTCAATTTGTAATAAAAATGGCCAGAAAAAGAAGAAAGCTGGAGCCAGATGAAGCCAATTGCAGCTATAGCGCTCTTCGTTTTGTATTTGGACACCCCACCCCACACACACTCTTCTATGTGTCGCAGTGACTGATTTTTAATCCAATAAACATTGTCTGGATAATCAGAACAAAGCACAGGAAAAACCCATCTTTTAAACGTCTATCAGATCGCTCTTGTAAAAAAAGGCAAATACTTTTATTGGAGCAGCGTGATATTGGCTTTCATGGGTGCATCGTAAAATTACTGAGGACTAAAACTCATTCAGGATGGATGACATCATAACCTTCAGAGATGGACAGAATAGAAAGATTGGCTTCAAAGGGGTTCTATTTTACAGCACATTCATTCCGCATCTAACACACTAACAACAAAAGAGTACAAAATAGGTGTACATTATGGGACATCTAATGCATGTTGTTCAAATAACCAATATCTCCTGGTAGGTTGAGTCCAGGAATGATGTCTTTACTATCTGTAGGATGCACATTGACTTTGTGATTGAAAAAGACATTGTGATTGAAAAAGAGAGTTTTTGACTGTATTGTCTATAATTTCATGTACACGTTGACGAGCATCCCATTGTGACATCCTTAATTAACCCCAGCTAAAATATACAGTGTTTTCGGAGACCCTAGGTTCCTCTGGTACGAGGCTATGGCCTTGCCCACTGGCTTCAGGAAATCACATCCCAGACACCCTGTTTATTCATGCTGCTGTCACGTTCCTCACAGCCACCCACTGAGATCACCCTGCCATGTTTGACACAAATCACATTCTGAGGGAAACATTGCTAGATGTGCTAATGGCAGGGTGGACTGGGCTAAGTGTGTGTGTGTGTCTGTGTGTTTGTCGCATTAAGAATGTCACACAACAAACCTTTCCCTTGTGTTCTAGAGAAATCCATTTTATACTCTCCCAGATTTATTACAAATAAAAACCACATTGTCTATAGGCAGCGTTGAATGGCTACTACTAAATTCCCTTGTTTGAGGTGGTGTCATACATCAGTGAAGCGCTGAGCATTTGGTGAATTGAGGATAAAATAAAGGTTAAGCTTACAGGTCAAAACTAAGGTCAGGGTCAGCATGAAGCAGTTGACAAGAACTTGATTGTTAATGAGCAGAACCCAATCAGATTGCCTCGGTCTTAGATCCATGCGTCACCCTGACAGTGAAAAGCCTTAATGCACACATCTATGATCTATGATGGCACAAAGTTCACCTCCAACACATGATGTCACACACAGTGAACCATCTTCAATGGCAAAGTTGTTTACACACACCTTAATGAACCATGGCTTCAAGATAAATCACATGATGGTCACTAGCCCCATGGCTATCACAGAGAGGTCACTAGCCCGATGGCTATCACATAATGTTCACTAGCCCCATGTCTATCACATGATGGTCACTAGCCCCATGGCTATCACATGATGGTCACTAGCCCGATTACTATCACATAATGTTCACTAGCCCCATGTCTATCACATGATGGTCACTAACCCCATGTCTATCACATGATGGTCACTAGCCCCATGGCTATCACATGATGGTCACTAGCCCCATGGTTATCCAATGGAGGTCAATAGCCCCTTGGCTATCACATGATGGTCACTAGCCCCATGGTTATCCAATGGAGGTCAATAGCCCCATGTCTATCACATGATGGTCACTAGCCCCATGGCTATCACATGATGGTCACTAGCCC